>BJCM01084741.1:0-16224 GCA_018326385.1 Flaveria bidentis
ACACATTATTTGGTCATTTACTTGGATTATCCACATTATCATTCAAGCTCTATGTATGCTTTGGTTACAATACACTGATATACACGACACATTACTATCACTTATTATTTGGGTGTTAATTAAGAATTTGAGAAAACCACTGACTAGAAAACGCAACATACGTAATACCAACCAAAGACCTCAAAAAATAAAACCAAGCAATCAATCACATTCTTAATCTTATATTCATGTGTTTGTACCTCCACGAACATACACAATCCATCAAATGCATCAATTCACTTTAAATAATTCATACAAACAAAAACCATACACTTGTATCTAGTCTTAATAAGTAGCCGTAGCCATAGCCGTAGACGTTTGTCCAACGTTGACCGACTTCTGGTACACCCTCACGACAGCCATCCCATCACTTCCATCATCTTTGACCCTCCACGCTCGATCCTTCTTTCTTTGAGGTTTTTTATGGAGTTTGTAAGATGCAGCCGGAGCCACCTTTTTCCTAGCACCACGAACCCCTTTGCTCGTACCTAACCCATTAGCCATGTCGAAAGACTTAAGGTCGTCCATGACATCATCAAGCCTCGCCCCGCCTTGTTCTTCCGTAGTCCCGACACAAGAATCTGATCCATCACTTTCACTCTGGTCGGACCCACCTGCATCTCTTAAATCAGCATCTTCATCCGACATGCCAGGTGGCATTTCATAATGAGGCAGCTTTCCATCGATATAATCCTTCAGGATTTGACGGGCTGCTTTAGTTTCATCAGGTAGTCCACTAGATGCAACATACCCACGAGACGCACAGTACGACCTCAAAAGTTCTGATGCAAGTGGAGGTCGGTTTTCAGGCTCGTATGGCTTTGGTTTTGGCAGTTTGATGTTGTAGACACCCTCGATGACATGGCGTGGGACGTGATCTGCAACCACCTGTACTGCCTCCCGATGCTCGGTCATTCTATGAATCGGTAAAACCCCAGATGCAATCATTTCATACCTCGAGCTTGTGAAAGATGGGAATACTAATCCAGGGCAATCACATAAAGTAAGCTTTTCGGTAATAATAAGCGTCTGGAAATGTTTGGTTTTACCAGGAGTAGAAGTTACACCCGTCCGTTTTGCACCTACTAAAGCATTAATTGTTGAGCTTTTTCCAACATTAGGGTACCCCACAAATCCCACGGTTACATGTTCCGTTTTTGCATCGGCTGATTGTTGTTGTGAGTCGGTTCTCATTTGAACTATATCCTCTGCTTCTGACTGTAAACGGGATAATAACTCCTCCCGCCCATATATTTTTGTGTCACCGTTTACGGGTTCCCCTGAAGGAATAACATGTCTTTTTCCTTCTAATTCTGCTGTTGCAGCTTTGGCAGACCAAAAGACATACAGAATACCATGAAGCTGGAAGTACTCGGCCCATTTCAATCTGCAAATGAACCAAAAGATAAATAGTTCAACAGAAGAAGCATTGTACTATTTAGGGGCGCTTAGATGTGGGTTCTGGAAGTACTTGTATGACATTTGATAATCAGAATCAGAACCAGCAGCAACAAAACGGCCTTTCTAAAATTTGGATGTTCGTCTATTGTTTGAGTTTGTAATGATTATATAAAATATATAAGGCATGTTTTGAGTGTTTGATAAATCTAATTATTTTACAAATAAAATGACAGCAGTTAAAAAAACAAGAAAAATATATGGCATAATATTATCATGAAAAAAAAATGTTTTCAAAAGTGCAAAAGTATTTCAAAATAAGTTAAAACAAAAGCAAAAACAAAAAAAAATACCATCTTATCAGTTTGGTTGCAGCTGGTACGAAAAACTAATGTTTATTTTAAATACTTGAAAAGTCACCACTAACCTTACAGAATATGGTAGAAGATCTGCCTTGTTAATCAAAAGCAATGTCCTTTTATGCTCATCTATTTCTCTTGCATATGCCTGCATATTTACAAAGTTGATTAATAGTCCAATTTATTAAGAAACAAAATGCACAAAATAATATGCCCCCGTCATCACAAGAGAAGAGGTTCATTCCTAATTTTGTTCTGTTCTAAATTGGAAAATCATGATAACTTCCTTATTTCTTGAATTGCAGTACCATTACAAAAAGATTGAGTCAGGACGATCTTTATTGTCAAATATCAAAATGTGGTCTTCAGATTACTTTTAAATTGTAAACTAAAACATCATGTTTTGTGAACTTCATTGAAAAAACAAAAAACCATCTTAAGGTTTAAACATCCAATGAAGTGCACATCTCACAATAGGACTGCTCAATACCAATTAAGAACGAATTTTAACCATGAGAACGGCATAGCCATTTGTACGTAGTGCGCCGCAGGGGAGAGTAAGAGAGGCGGTTATGCGGTTACATAACTGCCTTATGTAACATAGTTAAAGGCTTATAGCAATAGACAAAAGTGTTTATATGGTTCTCACAATTCTCTACTCAAAATTGTTGTCAAATTGACCAACCATTTCACAAGCTGAGCCAATAATTGGCTTGACACTCAAGTGATGATGGTTAAAGAAGTTATGTTTCAAGGTAACAAAAGATACAAACATTCACTAAGATACAAACATTCACTAAAAACATATTTCCTACTGAAAATGAAACATGATTTCAGAACCAACTTGTTTAATTTTGTTCATTCACATTTTCAACATGATTTACAGATTATTGATGTGTTCTTCACAAATTTACTGAAAGAAAGCAAGAAAATATGCAACACATTAGCATATCTACATATGTGAGAAAAACGTAAGCTCTCATACAAGGTTACCTCCAGATCAGGACAGCGATAAAACAGTGGATCTCGTGCATCAACAACCATGACAAGCTGGAGAGAGTCACACAAGTTAATAGCATAAAAAAGTTAATTAATAAACTTATATGCAACAAATCAGAAAGAAAAAAAGAAGTCAATCTTGAAGCAAATATCAGTAGTGACTTTACCAGTTCCTTTTAACTGTTGATAACTGGAATATGTAAACTCACCTCCTATAGAGGCACAATCTAAAGTTGAAAAATTAAATTATTCTAATATCATGACACTACCCTCTCCACGGGAGAATTTCATATATACCCCTAGAAACCTCTAAAATCATACATTCATACGTGCCCAAGTTAAACTCAAAATATAATATATAACTTTTGTCAATGAATAAAATATCAAATTCACCCAAACCTTCATAATTTGACCATTTTATCCTTATTTGGCTCAAAACTTTAACACTCATTACCCATTTTGTAACAACAATTATTTGATAATATTTTATTGCAGTTTGTACTTTACTTTTTTACTGCTGTTTTTTTTCCTGTGGTTTTAATGTGTATCTATAAGTATCTAAAATTTTCATAAGTTATATATTTTATTTTTTCCCCCAAATTTACTTGTTCTTGCAAGCTGTCAAGCTATTATCGTATTCTTTAATATTAATGTTATTTTTATCATCAAGCCTCTATTTTCATGTGGCACAAACGAGGCTGCAAACTAGATGAGATTAAAGAAAATTCCAGACTAAAAGAAAAGTGTGACTGATTGACTGAAGCAGAGATCAAGAAAGACTGCAACCACTAACTGAGCAACTTAAGAATACTGTGAATTATCTCCACACCATCTTTTAGAATCACGTTTCTAGATGAGCATGTCAAGTATATTGGGATCGGATGGGAAAGCAACTTTTTTATTTTATATAAATCTCTTCAAATTAAGAAAGAAAAAAACGAACAAGTACAATTTGGTGATTTGATATATAAGCTTTGTTAATATTGTTGCAGGATGTTTGGGTCCTACTGAGAACAAGAAAGAAAATAAATCATTGCACAAAGGATCAAGAGTTGTATCCGTAAGTAGTTCCTTTTTTTTACTAAAATAAAATTGCAGATGAAGATGCAGAAAAAATTGAACTGGAATGAACTAGAATCAAATTGCATATGATAATATAGATGGAATAAAACCAAATTCACATCACTTTTCAGATGTAGAGATGACCACATAGATGAGAAATTGAACAGATTTTAAAAAGATTTCAGGAGAGAACAGAATGAGTGGTTTCAATAGATGGTTATTAATATAATAAAAATGGTTAAAAAATAAATTAAAAGGATAGAAAAATGTCATTACGTGAAAAATGTATCAAAAACAGTATATATGATATTTTGATTTGTTCTGGATGCATATTGTGCATAGTTATCAATAGCGAATAGCGGTAAATAGTGACAAGCCACCTATATGCTATGTAGCGAATAGCGGTAAATAGCGACCGCTATTTCGTGTTTAGCGATTAAGTAGAATAATATGTAAGAATGTTTTACATTAAAGAAGTAACCATGTTTAGCAATAAAGTAGTAAAAAATCTAAGCAAACATCCTCAAAATAACTAAAACACTCTATTACTAATCATTTAAATCTCATATTTATCAGAAAAACATACAAAAAAATATAATAAAAATAAAAATAAAAAATTCCGCTATGCAGTCGCTATCTGCAAATAGCGAGGGATGGTCGCCTCGCTACATAGCGCGCTATAGCGGTCGCTATAGCCGCTATTGACAACAGGATTTTGATTTGTTCTGGATGCATATTGTGCGAACACGAAATTCTTGTTTTTAATTAAAACTTAAAATTAGGGCCATGTCCTACTATGTAAAGACAGATTTTAAGCATTTTGATATGAAAATGTATATGTGTGCATGCGTGTACAAGGCTAAAGAAACCGATTAGAGAAAGAAGTTATCTTATAATTTCCATACTAACACATAATTAAATACTAAAGCATAAGTCTTGGTTTAAGAACTCTGGTGGGTTATCTAAACTATTAGATAGATAACTTCTTGGTATCTCCTCATCTCATATTTTCTCTCCCAGCAATAACCTTGATTTTTAGTTCATACTTCTAACTGGTAATTATAAATTGATAGTTTTGATCTCCCTAGGAAAGCGAAGACCGTCCCTTGTGTAGTGATCTCCTCACTTTGCACCCAAAAATTTGAATGATATAAACCTTTTTTATTCAATTTCTCACAATCCAAAATATTTTAGAAGATATGTACGAATATGTCTTCTGATGTCCTGACTAATTTATAGAAATCATAATTATACTTGATGTCCTCTTCTTCACTTTAAGAATAAGCTTATCAAATTTTCAAGAGACCCCTACTCTAAGAGAAAGTGTTCTACAGATTAGGTGGATCATCAAAATTGTTAACATAATTGTTAACATAAGGCCTAAGTAGGATTTCTCAATGAAGGCATAAATTTGCTATATCCCATGTGTTATACAACCTTACATATTAGAAAAGCTAGCGGTGTTAAGAGACATAGTTCCAGCTCCAATATAGTAGCACTACTCACACGAAATTACATTAGCAAGTATAAACACTCACCAAATCGCTTCGTTCAAGAACCCTCCAAAGTTGTCTCCATATATCCAAATTCTTCTCAAATGGTGTTAGAACAAGACTATCATTCTCCTCAAGCCTACGAAACAAGAGTTTTGGAATGAAAAACAACAAACCATAATACTTTTTTTACCTTAGTGGCTAAAACACAACTAAAAAGGAGTTCATGTACAAAATAGAGTGATGGTGATCAACTGGTTATAATATTTTATGTTGGTAAGCAACATTAGTGACATGAATATTAATTCAACGCAATTAAAGAACTATGCTCACATTGCGCTAGTAAATTCGACCCATTTCCTTATTGATAATTCTATTTAGGTTGTGTTTTATCTCTAAAAGGCGGAGTGGATTGAATTTAAAAAAGAATAGCTTCAAAGAAAAGGATCAAATAGGCCAAAACTCAACCAAAGTGAACTTTCAACTCATAAAACCTCCTAAATCTATTAATTAGAAAACAAGATCATTATTATCATTGTTACTTTTTGTAATCGTCTTTGAGACACTGAATATTTGTTTCAAAATATAAAAATTCTAAACAAAAAGTGTTTCTATCAAAAAACCACTCCGTCCCTACCCAAACCTGTTTTAGCTCACTTCCCAACCCTCCCTGCCCGCTTTGATTAGGCTTCATTAACGGATTTGATCAGCATTTCATGCCTGCAGTCCTGCTGAAGTCCATTTGGCCTTCTGTTACATACTGTAGGTGTTATGAGAAAAGATAATTTCCTTTAAATAAAATACAACCTTGCAAGGCTACGTCGCCAAACTAAAAAGGCACGCCTTTCATTAGCATCAAGCTCTTCAACAGTCATATTGGCATTCCATGCTGGTCTGAAATAAAACCGAATGATGAAGGATTATAAATAAATTAAGAACCATTAATACACAAATTAAGAAAAATACACAAATACAAAAATAATAGTATAAAACCATCAAAAGATGCATACCTTCGTGGAACACTAAGACTGCTAGCATGCAAAGCCTCTTCTTTCTTTTGATTTTCTCTTCTTTCTTGGGGAGTCATCTCACTGGTGCTAGAAATCGACTCTCTAAGCAGTCAAAGAATTCATAAGTGACCATCCACAACATAGATTAAAAAAACAAGATGACAACAAATATACAATGGATAAAATATCAACATCATCACTTCATTTTATGCCATTGCAAATGAGGTTTGGATATCTCAAATCGACATATACATTTAGCTACTCAATTGTGCCCTCCTATCGTAAAAAAAGAGTTGAAATACAAGTTTAATGTGCTTTCTAGCCCAAAAATTCAAAAAAAAAAATTTAATATTTTATAAACTGATACCATACATAAATTATGCAAGAAACATAGGCAAACGTAAAAAAAGAGTCGAATATCACCATCAATTTTAAAACGTCTTCTTTTATATAGATATGCCACCTCTTGCAGAGAACAAGGCTTAAACTTTATTACAAAGACAAATTGTATGAACCTATAATTAAAAATTAAAAATGTATAATATACAACACCCTTGTTAGTTGTTACATACAATCATAAGCACATATTAATTAGAGCAAATGAAATCAAACACACCAAAACATAGAAGTAAAACACCAAACCAGTTGCATGTATACTAATCATAACCTCAGATAATTAGACCCTTCATGATTACAATCCTAATCATAAACTCCAACGCACAAATCATAGACCATAATAACATCCTTAGATAGAAAAACAAAGAAAAGGGTTTTCGAAAAATACAATAAAGAATCAAAACAAAAGGGTTTTAGAGGCAAAGGACATACAAATCAATAAGGGTATTGACGGCGGTGGGGTTGTCGACGGAGAAGAGACGCACAGCATCGTCGGCCTGCTGGATGACGGCGTCGATATCAGCGACGTCGGTGATGGATTCAAGAACCTTCTTGTGCTGTTTGTAGTAAAGCTGGCCCTTTTCCTTAGATTCTTGGATTTTGTGGTTGTGATGCTTAACGAGGGCTCTTCCCAACGATGATTTATCGTTTTTCCCCATATGCTTGATGATGGATTCCTGAATGAGTTGAATTTGGGGGGTTTTGGTGGTCGATACCTGATGTATGAATGTGTATGGTGTGAAACAGAGAGGTTGAACTTGAAGGGGAGCAATCGGCTGCCTGAATTACACGAAGCCAAAACCTAATTGCTCATGTTAACCGCCTTTTATTTTTCCTTCTACCGTCATTAAAATCAGCTATACAATAAATATATTTATTTCCGAGTTCATTTAAAATAATAATAAAATGATAGTCACAAGGAAAGAAGAAAACAACTCTCGTTTCCAAGTTTTTTTCAATGTAAGAAAAGTAAAAAACTTGTTTTCCAAATAGTGCTACCCAAAGGGTTGAAACTTAGAACTCGAATCGATTAGGGGTATAATATTTGAACCGAGAACTAAACCATTAATTGACGGGCCGGTTTTAACCAAATCAGATTTAATGGGTCGGTTCAACAAAATATAATTGGGCCGGACCAAATATGACTCAAAACAAATTTGGGCCTGAACATGAAAAACAAATAATACAACAATGTTTTGTTTGAATAAATTATTAGCTAACTTAAAAGTTAGTTTCATTATATCATCAAAATCACTAAGGAATTCATCTTTGAAAGCAAAATGATTCAATTTAATAAAACATAAAAGTCCAATATAAAAAACTCCAATCACAATCTTAAAATACATATGTAACTGAAACCAAAATATTAAAAAAAATAAATAAATCTTGAGAGACCTTCAAACATGCTTTCAAAGCTTCCATCTTCAAAATCTTTTACTAATTCAATCGTCAATTATCATCGATCTGATGCTCTCATAAATATTTAAACAATATGATTGATTAGAAACTCAAAACATATCATCAAAGTTTTGCAGGATTGGTTTATGTCACTTAACACTTGTTTTTTTTTTCAAACTCACTTAAACTACACTCAGATGAAGCAGTCTCTTTAAGAGTTGATAATAATATAATAAGTAACAATAAATATAGAAATATAATTTTCAAGATACTTGCATATATTGATTCTCAACTCAAAGTATTATAAGACTCTTACAAGCATATTACATGAGTTACAATGAAAAACTATATATAATACTACCTACAGCCGGATATACTTTGATACCAGCTGGAATCCTCTAACTAAAGCAAATACTACAAACCTATAGTTTAAGGTATTTTAGATAATGTCTTACCTAAGATATGATAGTCATGACATGTCCATGACTTACCTTTTGTCACTAACTAAAGTTGACAATTGTGCTAACTAATAAAGGTAAATAGTGAAATAAAGTATGGTCAACTATATGGATTTTGAGAAAACGCTATGCAGTTTCTCAGAGATCTGCAACGGAGTGTCAGAGACACCATACTTATGTCCACTGGTTCATAGTAGCGTCTTCCGAATGGTAGTTGGCTTCGGAAGAACAAGTTCTTTCGAAGCCACTTATACTTCGGAAGAGGCTACTTCTTCCGAGTCTTGAGGACTTCTTCTTTTATTCATACTTTGGAAGTTGTCTTCTGATCTTTTCTTTTCAGACTTGATCTTCGGAAGTGAACAATTTGACTTCGGGAGTAGAGTTTGTCTTCGGAAGTTAATCTTGCACTTTGTCTTCGGAAGAACTCTATTTCCTTCGGAAGTTCCACACTTAGCTTCGGAAGTCTTTTATTAGATACACCAAAATAGTCTAAGTGATTTGATTTTGGTTGCATCAGCCTTCTTCTTGATCCAAAAAGTTTCAATTATATAACATTGCAAAATAGAAAAGTTAAACTAACCTTTTACAAGTTCTTCAAATTTCTCAAAATCGCCATTTCGTTGATTTCTTTGCTTTATTTGCGAATCCAATTTTGCCTACAGATTAATGCCTGAACGAGAGGTGGAGATAATGAACTTCTATATTAGTTCAATACTCGTCCTCAGGCATTAAGAGCGGACTCTAATGTTACCGTTGAAATTGGTATAACTAAAATATCTAAATAAACAAATATATATTATTAGCAAAGACACAAATCACATAATAAACATATTAAGGAATAATACATTTAGCTATCTTGGAAAGATTTGAATAACGTGCCGGATTTATCTTTCACCATGTCAAAATATCAAAGGTGCTCGTACTTTCTTCAATGACATCCTTAAGCTATTTCTCCAATTCGTTATTGTAAGGTTTCATATAAGACTGATGCAATCCAAAACATCCAAAGTCTATCCTGCATGCATGCATAGAAGTACTAAGTAGAATGCTTTGAAAGTTTCACATTGTGCATTAGAAAATATTCTAAGTGTGAAATCTTCCGAAGCCAAGACCAACATCTTTCGAAGCCAAGACCAACATCTTCCGAAGCCAAACATGAAGTCTTCTGAAGCTTCAAAGACAAAGTCTTCCGAAGCCAACACATGAAGACAAATTTCTTCCAAAAACTTTTGAGTACATGCTTAATTTGATGTACCTTTACCATAAAGCTAGACCACCTTTCCGTTGTAACTCTGTTGACTGACCAACTTTCACAAGTTAGTGAAAGGTCTATGCTTTTGGTAACTGTACATTGAGGTCTTGAGTTTGTTACTTTCTACTTTATGTACTTTTATCCTTTTTGTAATATATTAGGATATGAGCTATAGCATGTCATAGTCACTAGTTAAAAGGTAATCTACCTTTTGACTTTACATTGATTTTGTTGTTGTCTAGATCATGTATCCAGTTGGCCTTCAAAGTATGGCCGATTGTAGGATGTAGTATAAAGTATCTCAGGTCCCTTGTATCTTTCTTTATGCTTTGTAACACTTGAAAGGAACTTGAGAACAATATACAACATTCTTGAAAACCAAACACTTGCATTATCTTGTTCTTGTTCTGTCTCTTTATTACTTGTGTTTCATAGTATCAAAGTGTAACTTGGTTACTAGTCCCTTATTTGATCTGTTAAGTATTCTAACTCACTCTCCTCATTGTGTGTTGTAAGTGACCATCCCTTAAACAGTCTTGCAATTGGTATCAGAGCATTCCAAGATCTTGATTGTAAGATCTCACCATCTTAATATCCCTCACACACACACAAAATACATAACATCTCAAATGGCAGCTATCACTAAAGCTGATGTGGAAATTGGAACCATGAAAAAGTCCCCACCGATCACTCCTGAAAACTTTGACACTTTGTGCCAAAGAATGGAAGGTTTCATCAAGTCTCAAGACTCTAGGATGTGGGAATCTGTTGTCTTAGGACCTTACATACCAAGCACCTCTTCAGCTGCTGTTGAGGGTGGTATGATTCCAAAGGTTGTAGCTGACCACTCTAATGAAGACAAGAAGAGTGTAGAAATTAATCAGAAGGCCATGACAGCCCTTCAAACTGCTCTTCCAAACTCCATATACAGAGGTGTCAAGAAATGCAAAACAGCTAAGCAGCTATGGGATGCACTGAAGCTAATATATGAGGGATCTATTGAAGGTAAGAAGAACAAGAAGGATCTCCTGAAGCAACAGTTTGAAAACTTCACTTTAAAACAGGTGAAACCATGACTCAACAATACTTCAGGTATGTTGAGATTGTGAACTATCTAATGGATTCTCTTCATAGGCAATGGACACATTACTGCGTTGTTATCAAGAGGATTGAGAACCTTAAGACTCTCACTCTGACTAACTTGTATGGTATTCTCAGTGGATACCAGATAGAGATGAACATGCAAGGTTCATGTGGTAACTCCAACAATCAAATGAGTTCAGCCCTGCATGTGACTGAAGAGGATAGCATAGAACCTCAACATCATCTTATATGCTACTCTGACAACTCACAAAAGGGGCCTTTCATCACCTTCCCGGAGACACCAAGAGAAAGTTACACTCAAGGAAGCCTATTCCAATAGACAAGCTCCTCACATGCCTTTGTGTCTTCTGATGAAAGCACATGCAACTTCTTTTCACCCTTGAAGACCTGGACTGTATCCACCCAAATGATCTGGAGTGCATAGAAATAGTCTAGCAGATGGCTCTTCTCACTCACAGAGCCAAGAAATTCTACAAGAGGACAGTAAGAAAGTTTCCAAGCAATACAGCCAGTGGAAAGTTTGGGCTAGATAAAAGCAAAGTTAAGTGTTACAACTATAAACAAATAGGCCAGTTTGTAGGGGAGTGCAAGGCACCAAGGACAAATGATGGCCAAGCACAAACTAGACCAAACTACACTAAGAAAACCACTCAGAATGAGAAGCCAAAACAAAAAGTTGCAGTTACTGTTAAAGAAGGAGGCTTTGACTGGAACTTTCAGGTGGAAGATACATCTCTAAACCAAGCACTGATGCTTGATCATGATGAAGCAAAGGTATTGGAACATCTCTGTACAACTGAATGTATTGCTAAAGTTAATAGATACAAGTCCTACAACTTAGAGATGAGAACTGATCTTGAGTCCTTGAATATATTAAAATCTGGTTTTAAAAAAGCTGAAAATGACTTTAAGTTAAAGATAGAGGACTTAGAGAAAACCATTTCAACTCTTAAACATGAGCACACAAATTATACGACTCTAATCAAAGCTCTCATAACTAAGTTGACTGAGTGTCAAGCTGAGCTTGTGATCAGCAAAGCCAGGACAAAAAATGTGTTCTTGAAGAAGAGACCTTCAAGAACATTATAACCTCATCCTTGCATGCAAAAGTTTTTTTATCAGAATAAGCAGGGACTGGGATCTAGTGAGATAACTCCTCCACACACCATCTTGTTTGTAAGATCTCCTAGGTATGGAACTTATGAAGATGAGATTCCTCTCATAGACCCCTTGACTGAAGAGGATGAAGAAGTGATAGTGGAGAATGCCTCTGAGAAGAGTGAAGGAGAGGGTTCTAAGAAGGGTCACTATCCTTCTGAGGAAAGTAAGAAGACTAGGATGACCAAGTCTATAATAAAGAACTTGATCAGGAAGAGCAAAAGAAAAGCCAAGAAGGCTCAAGAGATCAAAGCCATCTTCAACTCTAAGCAGAAACAAGTTTTTATCTATGCAGGATTTGAATTGGTAAAGTCTGAAGATACTAACTTGAACTCTAGTACCAAGAGTTCTAATTTAGTATCAACTCATCTCAGCAACATATTGGGTCTTGATATTTACCAAATATTATACTTTGACTTAGCTCTTCGCTGTTCTGAAACATGGCAGTACATAAGTCTGAGTTCAGGTTTGATATAAGGTAATTGTGAGAGACGTATGTTGTCATGATGGGATTTTTCCTTCTTATTCATTGAGAGTAAGATGTCTAAGGCCTGATAAAGTTAAATCAATGGAGAATGATCACTCAATGTCTCTAGGATTTAACATGACATCTGTGACAAAAGGATAGACGATTGGTTCACCTAAAACTTTTCAAGTATGGTACTTGAAGAGGATGATGTTATTGAATGGTACTTAGTCATACGTATTAAGGGTAGTAAACCGTTGTTAGGCGGTATTTACTGCTTGCATCAATCTTCTATGAATCTTGTGCAAGTGGGAGATTTTTGGATCTTGTATGCCCAGGACACATACAAGATTGATGTGGTTAGTACGTTATGATCCAAGTCGGATCATACCCAATAACAAGCTAAACAAACTCCAATATATGTTTATTTGTTGATGAGATCATTCAAATAAATATTGACACCTATTTAGAAAATTGGTTTTCTGTAACTTTGCTTTGTAAAAGAACAATATTATATGGATAATTTGTTCATGAGAATTTTATTTGTTATTATTATTTAAGTTGGTTAAATAATAACAAATAAAAGTGTGTTAATGTTATAAAATTAAAATAAGTTTTAATTTTATAAACTAATAACTTAAAAGAGTGCAATTTTATAAAATTACAAAATAGGGGAAACCCATTTTGTAAATGGATTTTCGGTCGCCCTCTTGGGTGAGTGAGGGGTCCTTTTGTTTGTCTTGGACACTTCAAGTTTATTCACTCTTGCACTCTTTTAAGAACACACCTTCTCTCTCACACACAAGACAAAGTATTCTCTCCAAAGATCAAATTTCCAAGTTTGTTGAGCAATCAGATGATGGACACTTCATTGGATAATCTTCTCAAGCTAAGGCTTATAGAGTATACAATATCAGATTTGGAATAGTTGAGGAGTCAACCAATGTGACCTTCAATAAACACACACCCAGTGTAAATGGTTATGGTGTTGATTGGCTATTTAATCTTGATTTAGTTACCAACTGTTTTAACAAATTTTGTTAGAATATTTCAGGATCCACAAATATTTTACCAACAGGTGATCCTGATCCAAGATTTGAGCAGAAAAGACCTTCAAGCTATACAACTTCAGCTCCATTTGTAACTAATCCTGCAAATGAAGTTTCTATCAGCACAACAATAACAAACTCAGCTAATACAAGAGAGATGCCTTCAAATTCCAGCTCAAAGGCTCAATAACAATATAAAGAAACTTCAAATGTGGAAGAAAATGGTGATGGCGATAGTGATTAATAATTTGTAGATGTTGATAACCATCCCATAGAAGACAACATCCATGATGTCACACACTTATTGGATCAAGTTTCACTTGATAAGTGTGCTCATATGGTGGGAGAAACCTCAATGCCAGATTTAAATTTCTATAATTTGGATCTAACTCATCAACTTGCTGTGATCCCTCAGCTAAGGATCCACGAGTCTCATCCCACCTCAAACATCATTGGAGAAGTTGATTCAGGGGTAAGAACAAGAGGACAAACCCATGATGCAAATGTTTGTCTTCACTCTTGTTTCTTGTCTCAAATAGAGCCTAAGAAGATTGATGAGGCCCTAAAGGATGGAAGTTGGGTTGAAGCTATGCAAGAGGAGTTGCTTCAATTCAAAACGCAAAAGGTTGGGAACCTATGTCCTCTTCCTCATGGGAAGACTACTATAGGAACCAAATGGAATTTTAGGAATAAGAAGGATGATAGATGACTTGTCATCAAAAACAAGGCAAGACTAGTTGTTCAAGGGTACACACAAGAAGAAGCAATTAACTACATAGATGTCTTCTCTCCTGTAGCAAGACTAGAAGCTGTTAGGATATTCTTAGATTTTACTGCATCTAAGAACTTGAAGGTCTACCAACTTGATGTCAAGTGTGCTTTTCTCTATGGGGTGATTGAATGAAGAGGTGCATGTCAAACAACCACCTGGGTTTGTAGATCCTGATCATCCAGATTATGTCTGTAGGCTTAATGCTCTATATGGGTTGCGTCAAGCACCAAGAAAATGGTATGAGAATCTATCTCAGTATCTCTGCAAGCATGGATAGAGAAGAGGTATTATAGATGGAACTCTCCTCATCAAAGGAATAGGAAATGACTCAATGCTAGTTCAAGTATATGTAGATGACATCATCATTGGGTCAACTAATCTAAAGCTCTGCAAAGACTTTGAGAAGCTGATGAAGGACAGATTTGAAATGAGTTCTATGGGGAAACTCAATTTCTTTCTGGGAATTCAAGTGAAGCAAGTTGAAGATGGCATCTTTATAAGTCAGTCAAAGTATGTTCAAGACATACTCAAAAGATTCAACATGACTAATTGTAAGGTTGCTAAGACACCCATAGCAAGAAACCACTCCCTTGGACCTAACCTTGAGGGGGACTGTGTGGATGAACACCTTTTCAGGGCTATGATTGGGTCTCTTATGTACCTCACCGCTAGTAGGCCTGATATCATGTTTGGCATATGTGTTTGTGCAAGATATCAAGCCCACCCTAAGATGTCACACTTTATTACTGTTAAGAGAATTTTAAGATATCTTAAAGGTGCCTCAACACTTGGCCTTTGGTATCCCAAGAAATCTAACTTCAATCTGTATGAATATACAAATAGTGACTATGGTGGATTCAATTTTACTGCAAAGTCTACATCAGGGGGATGTCAGTTTCTTGGTGGAAGGGTAGTCTCATGGCAATGCAAGAAGCAATCCCGTGTCTTTACATCAATTGCTGAAGCTGAATACATTGCTGCTGCAAGCTGCTATACTCAAGTGCTTTGGATTTAGAATCAAATGCTAGACTATGTGTTCAACTTTAAGGACACTCCCATTCACATAGACAACAATAGTGCTATCTCTATCACAGAGAATCCTGTGCAGCACTCAAGGACAAAACACATCAATATCTGGTATCATTTGATTAAAGATAATTTTGAGAAAGGATTAATCAAACTTGTCAAGGTTAACACACATGAAAAATATGCTAATATGTTCACTAAAGCATCTGCTGAACAAAGATTCAAATATCTTGTATAAGCTATCGGGATGATTAACTTTGAGTAGTTTTTTCTTAAAACTTAATCATATCTTATTTATAAAAAAATTATGTGTCCTTAATATGTCTAAATTTATCACCTTCATAAGCCCTTGTTGTTGGATCCTTTATGCCCAAGACACATAGAACATTGATGTGGTTAGTACGTTATGATCCAAGTCGGGTCATAACCAATAGCAAGCTTAGCAAACACCAATTAATGTTTAATTGATGATATGATCATGCAATTAAATAAATACACCATTTTAGAAAAATGGGTTTTCTAAATAAATTGTATGTGAGAAAGAACAACTTATATGGATATTTTGTTCATGGATATTATTTGTAATGTTGTTTAATTTAGTTAAATAATACCAAATAATAAAAGAGTGTATGTGTTATATAATTAAGAGGTTAATTATATATCTAATTTTAAAACAACTAATAGAAAATTGCTTTTGGTTTTGGGGGGAAAACCCCATCCAAGACATGATTTTCGGCCGCCCCTTTTAGGGGTATGGTCTTGGTTGTTTCAATTGACCACTCTCC
>BJCM01084743.1:0-16536 GCA_018326385.1 Flaveria bidentis
ATGAATTAGATTTTAATTCTTAAAAACAAGACTTAAATAAATCCCCAATTTTCCCAAGAACCCTAGCTTCACGTTGATCAGAAATTGAAGGCTAAAACGAATTCTATTTCTGTAGTAAACATGGGGCTTTGCATCCCCATGAAATTTCGAGCATGCAGATGTGTTTAATTACCCGATTCGTAAATGAATTGATGAAGAACATATGGAAACGAGTCGCGGCTATATCGCAGCTCGTTCAGGTTACAGTTGATGATGAAAATCGAGTTCATTCTACAGAAAGCTTCTAATGGCTCTAATGATGAAAAGCCCTCTATCAATTGTGGGTTAGAAGTCTTGAAATGAGGTCTACGAGGGGATTGTAGGTCGCGGTTTAGAGGGAATCGAACAGAGTGTTTGTGTGGATTTCAGGTCTAGTTGATGGTGGGTGACGGCTGTTGTGGTGGTGAGGGGAGGTTGTGGTGGAGTTGGGTTGTGATGCTCATGGTGTTGATGGATGGTTTCACCAATGACCGGTGGGTGGTGGTGTTGGTGGGTGGTGGATGGTGGTGTTGATGGGTGTGGGTGGATGTAGTGAGAAAAAGAAAAAGAGGAAGATGTGGGTGGTTGTATCATTTGTAAGTTGATTGTGAAAGAAGAAGATATAGGTGGCTCACAATTTTATTTTTATTTTTAATTCTTAGGGGCATTTTAGTCTTTTTATAAAATAATTAACGGAAAAACTAACGGTGTTAGGCTTTTGGATATAAATGGATATAAAAATGAAACGTTAGGGGCCGGATGGCAATTTTTAAACCGTAGGGATGCAAGTGGTTAAAATGAACAAACGTCATAGATGCAAATAGTAATTTACTCTTTAATAATTTATTATGATTCACAAAGAAAACTTGTAAAATATGAACCAATAATTGTATTAGGTTTATGAATCATATCGTTATTTTGATTATCATATCATTTCCTTATCTTTTTTGTTTGCCCAGTTATTGTTGGACTTTAAAAGCTTCAATAATGTGACATGTTTTAGGTAATGGTGAAAATAACCAGTATTGGAGTATCATATAGAGATGTTGGATAATGGTGTTGGGCTTAAGGGGGATGCGGGTTTACAGACTTACGCAACGGTTCAATATTTTTAAATTTTATATTTCATATGAAATTATTAATTTTTTTAATTGTTTAATATATTAAATTTGAAAAGAAAATGACAAATATGCACTTCATGTGAGGGATACATAACTAAGATAACTGTATATTTAGATGTAAGTTAGTGATGTGCATATATTTTAAAAAAAGAACATTGGATATAATTATTAAAATTAAATGACATACCATATACCATATAATTTTATGTAATAATAAATGATACAATTTGTAAGTACTCAATTATTAAAAACTAAGTTTTTTTCCAACTTTGGACATAAATAAATATAACTAACTATTGTTAGTATATATTAATATATTGTTTATTGGTTATTATGTTTACGTTCTATAATGTGAGAGCATTAGAACGAACAAAACCACGTTCAAACAGGAGCAAATTAAGATACATGATGAATCGATACTCAAAAGTTTGATGCTTTAAAATAATGCTCACACAGAGCGTACACGCTCGTCAATACGTATCCCCTTACCAGACAATATCATTAACCCACCTTAATTCATTTATTATTAAATAAGTTACATTTGCTTTAAACATCTCCCTGATTAAGAATTAACTCACATAACCCAGTTTCTCTTGGCAACTAATTTACAAATTAAGACTTGATAATATAAGCTCATCTATGTCGATATAGTCTAGCTACGTCCATACATGCGACTCATTTACACTAAGAAGATCATGTAATTTGTAAAGTCATGGGTGGTAGACTAATGTTAATTAAATCAGTGCTTAATAGCTTAATTACCCTTTTACTATTAAGGCGCATAAGAAGGTTCTTAATGACCTGAAAAAAAATAAGAAAAAGATTTTGGTGGGGAGGAAGCACTTGTGATAACTCTAATAAAATTCACTGGGTAAAATGGTCAAAAGTGACTTCATCTAAACATAACGGAGGGATGGGGTTTAACTTTTGAAAAGTTAAAAAGTCATTTTATAGTATTTAGCAATGTGATTGTTGTGAGTGAATAAGTTAATAAATCATTACATACTAACTTATTAACTTATTGAAAAAGTCAATAAGTCAATAAATTGCTTTTTAAATGGAATCCTAAACATGGCTATACTATTGAGTCGATGATGGTGATAGAGATTTGAAATTTACAACCAATAACATCAAGACCAAGATAAACAATCTTGATATTATGGCCCCGTAATATAATATACTATTGACTGGAAAAACTGAACTCTCATTAAAATTAATATTCTTATGTGGAAGGCTAATTAAGGTAAAGTCCCTAGGAGGTTGGCTATTTCAAGAAGAGGCATCCATGTTCAATCCATCACGTGTCCTCTCTATGTAATAAAGTTCCGGAATCACATGACCATTTGTTCACCACGTGTCATATTTCTAATCACTTGTGGACGATTACCAGCCAATGGTTGAACATTTAACCTATATACGCCTTTTCTTTGAAGATATTTTGAGTGTTCAAAACTCGATGACTAGAGACAAAGCAAAAAAAAAGCTCATTCAAGCTATTATAATGGCAGCTTGTTGGTGCATTTGAAAAACAAGAAATGATCGAGTTTTTAATGACAAACATTCCTCAGTGGAAACCAATTTGGAGAGGTCAAGTCAATGTCTTATCTATGGATCAACAATGAACAAATGGCGATCTTTTAATATTAATATGTATTTTTTTGCTCCTTTTGTTTCTTTCTTTCTGTTTGTATTGTTTATATAGCCTCTGGCTAGTTTTTTATTATATTTCATCTTGCCCGTTCAAAAATATATGTAAAGTCATCTATACAAATTCATACACACCAACTTACTACTATAACATATATACATAACTCACTTCCAACAAAAATTCCATGTGCAGTCATTCAATTTATCAAAACACACAATTCATCACACATGCAAAGTACATACTTGTTTCAAACGCAATGCATGTCATGATCATAATCCATAGATTAACTTTTCATGTAATAACACACTTAACTAACACATCAAAAGGTTATAAAGCATAGCCTAAACCCACATTCATACCACACATTAATCACTGAAACATCACACTTAACAACACTAGTTTGCATAACCCAATCACCACTTTAACATACATACTGAGCATTACACAAACACATAATCAAGAGTAATTAATTAACATCGTTAGCACCCTAAATATATCCGACCATCAAAACAACTGTGAAATCACACTTTTTAATCAACATTTGGTTTTAAACACAACTCACACATGACCTCATTTACCAACTCTAAAACCATTAAACACACACACACATACTTGAATCAACCCAAAAACATTAAAAACGTTAAAGGAAGTGCAAATAGAACACGCCTTGAGGGAATACCACTTAGGCAGCTTTTTGCACACTCATTTGACCCGTTTTGGCTAAAACACACTCACCGTCACATGTATCTGCGTCTCACCACCACAAACCGCAGCAATTAAGTCGTATTCGACTGGTGAGCCACCACCACATCCCTTGCAACTACAATGAGGGAGAGGATTAGAGGATTTGGGTTGTTACAATGTCATCCATACTTAAAATTTGAACGAGGGTTTTCCATCCCAACACACTTATCCACACACATATTTAGTTAATTAAGTATTAATTAATTAATTAACACACTTAAATAATCCCACATTTAATTTGTCAGACAATTTAGTTAGTTATAACATAATCAACCCCACACACAAGGTTAAAGTTGGCCACACTCACACAACACACATGCACACGTTTGATTTGTTAAAAATTTGTGACTTCCTTTAAAGAAACCATAGGTCACAAGAGGAGATAAGAGAAAGAAAGTGATGATGTGACAGCCAGTTAGAGGCGCTCAGATCTTCACAGCATCAGGAATGATTTTAATCATTTAGGGGCGACACATTCAGATTACCCTTTTATAATTCTGTGTAAAGTACTAAAACTAATATAAATCTAGATAAATAAACTAGAACTGATCCATAGCCAAAATAAAGAAAAGAAGCACAAAACACATAGAAGACGTAATAATTAATAATAAAATTCAAATAACACGTTGAAATCACAAAACACATAAAAGATGATCATATTTTACTTGAAGATGATAATATGTTTGCTTATTTTGACTGTAAAAAGAATAATCAAGCAGGTTTCTCATAGGTGTTCTTCTCTCTGAACTCTTGAATGGCACTTCTTATCATCCCATCCACATTGCTGCTTACAAAAAGGTGAGTACCATCCAAGATGTGAATAATGAACTTCTGTGATTGCGGCAATGAAGTGTTGTAGTTGATTATAAATTGAGCCATTGGTATGTCGCTGCAACAACAAGAAAGTAACAGCGTACGGTTTGTAAAAAATAGCAACAAAAACATAGAGTTGGATAGTTAAGTGTCTTACCATGAAATAAAGATTCCTTTGGCTGCATGTACCATGATGTTGAAATGCAGAAGCAATGTTTTAGTGGTTAACTGCAATACAAACATATGCAAAGTCGGTTTCATAAGATTAACAGAAGAACATTGTTGCCAAAAAAGAAGGAAAGAACAAATGGTGTGATTCTGTGATGGTACTATTTTTGAACAAATATATAATCATTCACAGTTACGAAATGAGTGAAACTAAGGTGTCAATTTATCAGGTTGGTGTGTTGACGGTCTTCGATTGAATATTGAACCTGAACACAACACATATGTTAAATATTTCAACTCTAAACCAGACACTTAACCATATCACCCTGCCCATATAACCGATTTATCTAAACAAGTCAAACGAATTGGTGAGTTGTAAATGTGTTGTAATCAAGTTGTAAGCAATTTAAACATGTCATAAACAGGTTCATGTGTTTGTAGTAGATGGGTTACAGAAGAGCTTAACCAGCCAAAGCTTCGCTCGAGCTCGATTTGGCTGCACCGATGAGTTATTTCTTGACAAAAAATTACTCTTTTTGAAGACAATTCAAAATACTATATGGGAAAGTAAAAATGAAAAACAGAGAACAAAATGTAAAAAGCATAACATATTAAATAAAAAATTATGGTTTTTGGGAAGAAAAAAATACATCAAAACACAGTAAGGAAAATTAACCAAAACTTGACAGACGAGACAACAACTATAAGCCGTCGAAATCAAGAGCATCGATTTGTTCATTCTAATAAGCAGCTTCATTTTCTTCAAGCAAATATTCAATCATCAATTAACCCCCAAAATCCACAAATACAACAAGATAGCTGCTAAGTTATTGAACTTTAAAACTCACACGCTTGCCTCGAGGTTGAATCTATGGGCAAGGATGATATAATAAAAATAAAAACTTACAGAAATGAAAGTTGTAGCCTTTGATGATAAATCAATGGATGATGGTGTTGAGTCGATGATTGATAACGATGAATGACGAGTGGACTCTAAAGGCCATAATCAGTTTAGGGTATGGGACATGGAGGTGGGGTTGCCTGAGAAGAATGATTTTAGGTTTTAACTTTTTACAACTGGGCAATAAATTGAGAAATATATTTAACTATCTAAAAAATAAAATAAAATCTCACTAGCTCGTTATGGCTTGCGAGCCTACATAATCATTAAATGCAGAGTTCATATTCAGGCTCAATAATTAAACGAGTCATATTTTAGGCTTGAAATCATGCTTGGCTTGTTTAGGCTAGGCTTGTTAGCCAGCATGACTCAGTATCGTATTTAATTCACGGGTTAACGGGTCAACTCGAACATGACCTATTTATTAAACACGTTAGATATTATTATTTCCCGCCGGTGTTTGTGTCATGTTTTTTGTCACATAAGGAATTTCTACCCCTAAACGAAACCGAAGACTCAACGATCACCTTACCCAGGTTTTGGATCCTGAAGAATGGCCAAAATAACAAGATTTCAAATTCTTCCCAACATAGTGAATTTGAATGAACAAAGCATGTAGTATTGTAGCAACCAATTCTATGATGGTTCTAATTATGTTTGTGGGATTAAATGTTCACGGGTCAAAAGTTGATCAAATGGGTCATGGGTCAGAAAATTGGATCTGTCTAATAATTTCTTAATTAGACAATCAAATATAATAAAGTAGTCAAAGCATATAAGCTATCAGTTATGATTCTTTTTTATAATTATAGTTATTTTCTTTCTTATAAATAGATAGTAGGAATAAGATGCAAAGTGTACCCAAAATATTTCTTTTGTTCTACTTAATAAAATTATGTGAGTGTGTTTTTACCAATTGTTATTGTGCCAATTGTCTAACAATTGGTATCAGAGCCACGTTTGGTGTAGATGGTGTGGAGGCGTTTTGAGAGTCGATCGTCGAAGCTGCAGGGCGAACACAACAGTCAACCGAAGGGTTTCAGAACAACAAGGTCTGTTCCGGGACTGTTTTTATAGCAGAAAACGGAGACATGAAGGTGCTCGATTAATCGTTGTTTTGGTGGAAGTACTGTAACACCTGGCCCCTCATACCAACAATATTGTCCACTTTGCCCACGAGGAGCTCACGGATTTGCTTTTGGTTGCTCGAGTGAAAACTTCCCAAAGAGGTGACCCATCCTTGGATTGTTACCACCTGAGCACGTTTAACTGTGGAGTTCTCCTCTCATCCACAGCCAATACGCCCAAAACGCATTGTTGATGTTAGAGGCAAGACATTCCTTATGAACCAGGAATCTATCCTGTCCACGGTCGATGTGGGATTTATGTAGGGTGTCACAATCACCCCCCTGGACTCATCGTCCTCGATGAGCCCGAGAAGTCACCATCCTCGGTGAGGTATGTCCCACATCCCGAATGGCACAGGAGTGGTTATGATACAATTCCGTAGCACCCGACCCCTCATACCAACAATATTGTCCGCTTTGCCACGAGGAGCTCACAGATTTGCTTTTGGTTGCCCGGGTGAAAACTTCCTAAAGAGGTCATCCATCCCTGGATTGCTACCACCTGAGCACGTTTAACTATAAAGTTCTCCTCTCATCCACAACCAAAACGCCCAAAACTCGTTGTTGATGTTAAAGGCAAGACATTCCTTATGAACTTGGAATCTCTCCTATCCACGGTCGATGCGGGATTTATGTAGGGTGTCACAAGTACCATTTGCAACAACAAGGGTGACCGGTGATAAACATTGGTGTTCCGGGGTTGTTATAGGTGATTAAAAGGCCTTTGAGCGACTTGATTCGTGATAAGAGGAGACCGACGTAGGTGCGTGAAAAGCGAGCAGAAAGGATCCGTCAAAGCAGGTGGCTTTGGATTCAGCTTCGTTTGGCAAGTGAAAGAAAATGGTAAAGGTGGTATGACCTTGTTTTCTTTGTCGGTGGAGAGGCCTCTTTGAATAAGGGTGCCCGGGAAAAGATGTTGTTTGATGAAGTTGTTGGAAGGTTGAGAGTCTATGAGGAACGCATTAGGGGACTCAACATAGATGAAGAAACTCAAGGAGGTTAATTTTTTCTAAAAGGGAGAAACAAAAAGCACGGATGTGAGCAATGTGGTTATGGAAGTTCAAACTGGGATGACTTTGGGAGTGGCTGAAGAGGAGGTCGGGGTCCCGAAAAAGATCAAGGTGGTGAATGGTTCCAACGGAATAAAAGTCATGTTAGATGCTACAAGTGTGGTGAGCTTGGACATTTTCTAAATGAATGTCCATAGCGGAAGAAAAAGAAGGAGGCTAACTTAGCATAATATATGGATGACGAACCAACGTTGCTATGAACAATGAAGTGCACAAACCATGATTAGGGGGGTGAATGATGGTTCTAATCATGTTTGTGGGGTTAAATGTTCACGGGCAAAAGTTGATCAAGTGGGTGATGGGTCAGAAAATTGGATCTGTCCAAAATCTATTTTTGGAATTAATAATTTAATAATTAGACAATCAAATATAATAAAGTAGTCAAAGCATAAATCAAGCAATACTTGATTTAAGCTATCAGTTATGATTCTCTTTTATGATTAGGAGTTATTTTTTTCCTTATAAATAGATGGTAGGAATAAGATGCAAAGTGTACCAAAAATATTTCCTTTGTTCTACTTAAAAAATTATGTGAGTGTGTTTTTACCAATTTTTATTGTGCCAATTGTCTAACATTTGTAGAAATTTGATATCAAATAAATAGAAGAACTTGACACCAGATTCAAAGTAAGAACAAAAACAAAAAAAAACTAACTTTTCAGATAAGTGAATTAATGCTACCATGATGCAAGTTCTATCAGCTATCAGGAACTTATTGATCATAAACATAACAAGATCTAAATCTAATCTATGGAGATTATCTGATAAACAAAACCAACTCTGTGTGTGTGTGTGTGTCTGACTGAGATCGAGAGGTTTGGAGGTGATAATGGTACGTTCTCATGGTTCTCTGTTGGCCCAATTTGTTGTAACTTACGAGATTAACTTATAGAGTATAGTTAGATGCATGGTCCCTGTACTAGTTCACAGACATGCTTTTCTAGTCCCATTGTTCTTTTGGGTGTTCATGGTCCAGTTCACCCGCTGTTGATAAAAATTATATGTTGAACAAGTAACCATGCTTTCGGGGAACAACGAACCTAACCATACATAAACTTAAAACCGCCAGACATCAAAAACCGAACCGTTTGGATCATAAACAGTCAAACTGGTCTTGTTTCAGGTAGGGCGGGTCGGTTGGTTGCAACCATTTATGATGAATGCATGATAATGAGTTCATATATTCTACCACAAAATTGTCAAATTTGTAAACAAATACTTTTAAAATGTGACAGTTTGAACCTAGAAATAAGCCCTAGCAAACCAGGCAGATCAGGTCATGCGTCGTGGCAGACATACTTTGTTTGGGTCAAACGGGTTGCTTAACAGCACGCCATTTTTCTTTGGGTCACAATGGGCACTTAATTATAAAGATTAATAAACCTGTTACCTACTGGTGGCCACACCATCATACTAATAATCCAAATTACCATCAACAAGTGCAATATTAATGACAAAATCAACAACAGTGAGTCAAATGAACATAAATTAACCCAAATTAACCAAAAATTCAGATTAAATATACCGCATTGGAGAATTCTTAACTCTAAAACTTCATAAGAATAACCAAATTTTGCACAAGATAACCTGCAGGTTTATAAACCTCAGAAAATTCAAGTACCCCAATAAACTAAATTAGTAAATTTAAATATCTTATACTTAATAATTGCATAAATACAATTTCAATTTCGTAAGGAAACCTAATAACATGGTAATAAAGCAATTAAGCAACATATGAACACAATAGTTCATTTCGAAAAGGTTTCTAGCTGCGATCATTGAGTTCTAATCCTCCATAACTATCAAATTTCAGTTCTTAACCAAACCCATCATCCATAATTCCATATCAACAAATTCACAATCTTTAAAGATAACAAATGGGTATCTTAAATCTGAACTCACTAATTGGGAAGATCAGAGGAAGAAGAAAATAATTATGGTAAAATTGTTGGATCCAAGAGAACGACGAGATTCAGCTTCACCTTTTGCTGCGATCTTTAGATAACTCCTAAAATCGTTGAAGCTAAAGAAAACCCTAATTTGATAGTAAGCTTCGATTGCCAGAAGCGACGTATCAGACCATCAGTAGCAAATACTTGCAAACCCAAATTAACATAAGAACATTATACTGCAAGTCCAAATGAGCCCATACTTAATGTTACGTGACAAATAGTGTGGGGTTCTTTTAGTAATTATTGTATTGTCAAAGGGCTATTGTGTAACAATTAGCTAAGGTGTTTGTACTTAAACTAATCTGATTAACGAAGATTACAATTATTGATTTTGAGAGTAATCTTCTTCCTCTCTATGTTTTCTTTTTCTCTTCTATCTTTAGCTGTTGATTGTTTTTTTTATTACAATTGTGTTCATAACACTTAAACACTTAAACGATGGCAAAAAAAGGTTTTTCTAGAATAACCAACGTATTATTAACCTAGTTGGTTTAATTAGTGATTATGCAAAACTAGTTCCTGGACTAGTCGCCTTGGTTAATGGTCGGTTTCCGCTATTCAAAATCCTAACCTATCAAACTGGTTTCGAGTCATAACCTATGCAGTTAATTAGTGATTGGTTAAAAAGCCAGTTATATTTTACAAAAGTTAATTTTTAATAAAGATCGTTTTGATGGTAGATACATAAACTGAATTGAAAAAAAAATTATATTCAATTTTTTTGAAATATTAAAAACTACAAAACATGATTTCAATACGAAAACCCACCACGTGAGTGGTAGGAAAGATGAAGGATTTGAGAGTGTTTATGTATGATGGCTTGCACATTATGGATGAGTATGACTATACCTACAAATATTTCGCAAGGTAATGTAGTGTGCAAATATTACGTTTTTTAACGTCATTACAAGTTTATAGAGTTAGATATGTGTTGTGATGAAACCAATACACTCAATATCTATTTGTACTAACATATAAGGGTAAAAATATCAAAAAAACTACAATCCAATCTCAACGACTATATATAAATTAATCACGACTACTATTTTTCACCAATTGCTAGAAAGAGTTAACCAAATTTCTATACGCATGGAATATACACATAGACTATATAAACTAATCATGACTACTAGACATCGGTTTTTGCAAGATTAGTTATAATCAGTATTAGGTAGGATTTCAAACCCGGTTGATTAATCGCTCTTTTTTTGCACCACTAGCTACGATAGCCCCCTTTAACTAGAAATTTTTTATCAAGTTAAAATGGGACAAGTAACGGATCAAACCAGATTCCAAACAAAACAAAACAGTTTTAAAATAAGTATCATTTAGTTCAGGTCAAAGCATATTATATTCAAAATGTGCCTAGGTTGAAATGAGACGTATTATGAGATGAATATCAAATGGCAAAATACCATACCTATAAGAACATAATTAATAAGATGGACATAGAATAACAATCAAGTGTGCCCCAGATTGCATTATAAAACACCATGACAAATGAATACCGTTATGAATCTGAAGAACCACAATTGTTATGCAATTTTTAAAACACAACAAAATCAAAATGATAATAATGATACAACAACAAATGATTTTATAACTGAAAATCTATCCTCACAATCTAAGCCTAAGTATGAGTTGGCACCTAATTCAGACACCAGTGCCTCTGGTTCATCTTCAAGCCTACATTTCATCGTCTTCCAACGAGTTATAGATCATCCTACAATGAAAAGAAAACCGATTATAAGGATCTAATGAACTCATGGGTCCATAGGAACCCATTGGATGGAGAACATCCTGAATGAGCATAGCATGAATAATCACCGAAAATTTAAAATGTATTTACCAAAACAAGGTGATGAAGAGAAGAAAAACAAGATATCCGAGTTTGAAAAGCCGTTGCTTCTTTTCCCAATTGAGCTGGTTAAAAATCTCCGTGACATCCACAAGATGTTCTTTTCGAGTGTACCTAGTAATATAAAATTAGATATGATCATTACACCCATGGAATAAAGTCACACACGAAACCTTTAAATGGGTAACACGGTGGTAAGTGTCTGATTCTCTCTAGCATAACAAAGGTCTCGGGTTTGAATTTTTTAACCCCTTGAAGGCCACATGCACGCAGGCTGCATTTCACCTGGTCCAATTGGTTAGCAGGGTGTTGGGCTGGCCTTTCATGGATTCTCATGGTTAGCAAAAAAAGGTTTACATATGAATGACAAATTTTATGCATATCATTAAGAGAAATTATCATCTATATCATTCAGTCAGGTAAAAGTATTATCTTCTTTTGGGACATCCCATGAAAGTGGCAGCATTTCTTTGTTTATTACATGATTTCAAGTTATTTGCTAATTGACATGATTACAAATTAGTTGATGACCCAAGATTTGCAACCACATATTCCCTTAATGTGCATTTAATATACATAATAAATAATCCTAAGTTACATGCCTACTAGATGAGATGATTACAAAGGCAGTTTATCATCACCAACATTTGTACCAAGTAAAGGTAAACGAGACTTACAATCTCACGTTGTAGTAAAGATATGGCAATGCAAGAAGAAACATCACCCAATGCCCCGTGAGAAGATATAACAAGCATAAGACGCCATGTGTTATGAATTCAGGTAATATCACAAAGTTGATCCGAGATGCAGAGTCATAAGGGTTAATGTAATCAAACTCTAAATCAGCGAAGCACATAAGCTGCAAGATAAAAAAAAAAAGAAAAAGAAAAAGTTACAACCATTCTAAGCCCTAGAAATTAATAAATTATGGATCCAAAATACAACGTAGTTGCTGATTAATAGATTAACTGCAGTTCACACCCAACCTAAAGATTTTGCTTACAAAATTGCAACTTTCTTCATACAGATACATCACATAAAGATTTTACTTCTATGTCATCAATTGCAAAAGGCTTTATAGCGATCAAAACATGTGATGTTCTTCAACTTCCATGCCTTATTAATGGTTGTTCTTTGAGTTATCGTCTTCTAGAGCAATTTAAACGGGGAAGGAAACTTCTAATACGACATGAAAATAATCAGGTTTCTCATTGTCACAACTCATATAGCGAGTTAAATAACTAGTTGTGTTGGTTGACCTGTTTAACCTATTTAATTAAACGGGCCGTGTTTGGATTGACCATACCATAACCATAAGTACCAAGTCAAGTAAATTCCATCCATAGAGCAACTATTAATAAGGTCTGAGGAGGGTGGGATGTAGGCAAACATTACCTCTATCCTAGGGGATAGAGAGGTCGCTTTTAGCAAGACCCTACACTCCACACACATAACAGGAGTATAGGATGAGGGCACCCAATAAGAAAGGAAGAGGCATAAAGATGAGTAGGTAATCAACATCTAATAGACCACTAGAAGAAGTACATTAAGGGGTTGTTTGATAACTTCTGAATGAGTAAGTGCTGAACCAATAAGAGGTCCGAACCATTAAGTGCTGAATCATTAAGAGGTCTGAACCATTAAGAGCTAGTATATTGTTTAACTATTCAAATGCAAATGTCTGACCAATTCAAATAAAAGGTCTTAACCATCCAGCATTAGACCTTTTAACCATTCAGCACTAGTATAATGCTAAACCATTGAGAGGCAAATGTCTGAACCATTCAGACATCTGCTTGCGAAACAAACAGTCTGAATCATTAAGTGATGAACCATTCAGACATTTGAACCATTAAGAGGTTGATTAAGAGGCTGCCAAACAGCCATTAAGAGTAATAATATGCAATCATGAACAAGAAGCACATAATGTAGTGAAAAAAACAAGTAGCACACATTGAGCGTTCAATACAAAGTAGCTAATAAAAGAAAACATACAAGAGCAACAATACACAAGAATCAATAAGTAATCAATATATACTAGACAACAAGCAACAAGAAGCACACAATGAGCAACAAGTTCTAACAATATACATGAAGCACACAAGTTCAACAAAACACAATCAACATGAAGCAAACAGTGACAATAGGCAACCAGGTACTAACATACATGGGCTTCTAGGTATGACACAAATAAGGCACATCTAAAATCTTCCCTAGGCATTCCTAACCCTGTCTTCAGATACTCCTGTGATCCTATCCTCGACCATGTCCTCAAAGAGGTGCAACTCTAGAAGATCTTGTCTAACCCTCTCCTCCTAAGTCATTACTTTCCATTTAAAATTAAACAGGCTAACCGTCAACCTGCGAGCCCATTTTATTACAACCAACTGATTTAACATGTTTATAACTTGACTACAACCCATTTACAACTTGCCAACTCATCTGAATCATTTAGATAAATAATTAATCGGTCATTACTGTCTTTTACACGAATATACACATGGGTTTTGTTGAGAGTAATCAATTCAACTCATCAATCTGACACGATTGCTACCATTAAGTAATACTTGGCTTTTCACTGCAAAATATACAATCTTGGTTGCAAGAATGCATAATTTAATACATAAAAAAAGAATTATTTTCTAATCTACTTTCCACAATCTATTCAAGAGAAAATCTCGCCAAAACAATGATCCAAAAGGTCAAATCTGACAATCTAGTTCAAGCAATGGCAAAGATGCAAAAATGCAAAGAGACTGTTTGTGATTGCACAAAGCCTACAATAATCAAGGTACAAAACAGAGATATATATAAAACACACAACAACAACAACAAAGACAACAAATTTCATGGTTATACCATCCAAATCTCGACGATTAAACGGAATTACAGATGCATATCAACCCACCAATAATATTCCCCAAGAACCCTAATTTCACCAATTGGAAGAATTAACAAGATCCGGAGGCGTGATTGATTAACAATGCTTTCAACGGATAAAAGAGCAAGATTTTGTAACAGTCAAAGGAGTTATAGGTCGGGAATTGCAGATCATGAGAGTATATGACTACAATCAAAGTTGAAAATGATTGAAAATGAACCTGATAAATAACGACAACAAGGAGACCTATGAGGATGAAGAAGAACAGTAGCCATGTAAGTATCTCCCCCATTTCACCCTTCCTCTCTCCGGGGGCTTTTCGATCTATGTAAACATTACATTACATATTCTTATTCTTAATCTTATATTTCTCGATAAAAGGTTATAATAACAAACTAGTAATTTGTCTCGTGCGTTACCATGTCGTTAAAACATAAAGTAACCTGAATTTATATCATTTATTGAAAACGTATTATAATTTATCTGACTGGTTTCCAAACAAAACGTGCGTCAAGATATAGAACAACTGAAAACGTACATAAAAATTAAAAAAAATTATCCTCATGGTTTTTGTATAATATATATATAATTTTATACTAATTAAAAAATTATAATTATAATAGTTTTGTAGTTTTAAAAGAAAAAAAATAAAAAGACAGCATCTTGGATTTTTCATCCAACACATACTTTAACTTTCACATTTATCAAAACAATATTAACCATATTCCTCTTCGACTTCCAGCTTCACACCAAGCAGTCAAACACCATCATCATCATAGCATCACTTACAACACAAACCGCTCATTCCTCTCACCATTCAAACACACAAACCCACCATCACCGCCTCTTACATCAGCCTTTTAGATCCAACTTTCGACCGACGAAAAAAAGAGACGTTCTCCAAGGTCCGACGACAACCTGTGCTATTGGAAGGCCATCACGGCTACCTCCGCCTCTTCTAGTGGTGACTACCGATTACAATAGCTACTGATGGTGTGATGGAGTTTAGAAGTCATATTGAAGAATGTTGGTGCACGATCTGATAGGTTAAGGGTTTTTAGATGGAGAAGGCGACGAGAGGGTGAGGGCAGCCGTTGCCTTAGCTCCGACAGCGACGACTTTAACGACCTAGTAACTCACGGTAGTCATCATTTCAGTCTTAATTGTTGCATCACCAACTTGTTCTTCTAGCTTTATTACTTATACCTAAGTGACTACTGACGTCTTTGCTTTTGGAAGTTGTATGTTACGCATTACCCTTGGTACGGTGGCACTGTAGCCACCGACCAAAGGGATTAATAGATATTATAATACACACCCATATATTTAGTATTTAATACTATATATATATATATATATATATATATATATATATATATATATATATTATAAGAAGGGTGTTCGCGCAATGCAGCAGGACGACATTTCACATATAACATGTGCATTTTATATTTTGTTATTTTGTATAGTTTTATAAAAGTTTGCAGGATCGGTGTTTATCACTTAAACACAATGTTTTCTCTCAAACTCACCTAGAACAACACTGGGGTATGGAAAGAATCAGTAAGAGTTGATCATAATATAGAAAGTAATAAAGAACACAGAAAGATAATTTTCAAGATACTTTTATATATTGATTCTCAACTCAAAATACAAGACTCTTACAAGAGATGTTGTTATGTCTCACTTAGTTACAATGAGTTTCAAAGAGAACCTATATATAATACTACCTACAGCCGGATATACTTTGATACCAGCAGGGATTCCTTAGCTAAAGCCTATACTACAAGACTATTGTTTAAGGTATCTCAGATAAAGTATTATCTGAGATATGGTAGTCAGGACATGTCCCTGACTTACCTTTTGTCACCAACTAAAGTTGGTAACATGTACTATCATAAAAGGGTAAACAGTGGAATAAAGTATGATCAACAACATGGCTCTTTGGGAAGAAGCCATGCTGTATCAGAAGTCTGCAGCGGAGTGTCAGAGACCATACTTGTGTCCACTGGTCATAGCAGTGTCTTCCGAAGGTTAAATGGCTTCGGAAGAGTAAGTACTTCCGAGGCCACTTATACTTTGGAAGAGGCTGCTTCTTCCAAGGCTTGGAGACTTCTTCTTTTCATCATACTTCGGAAGTGGTCTTTACTTTATTCTTCTAAGTCTTGAACTTCGGAAGTATGCACTTGTCTTCGGAAGTAGAGTTCTGTCTTCGGAAGTTGATCTTTTACTTTG
>BJCM01084745.1:0-31912 GCA_018326385.1 Flaveria bidentis
ACGGTCAACGGTCGGGATCGGCGGTCGATGGTCGGGGTCAGCAGGGGACAACGGCGGTCGAGGTCAGCGGGGGACGGCGGCGCGGTGGTCGAGACGGGGGCGGTGGGCGGGGGGTAGGTGGCGGTTAGTGGTGGAGACGGGGGTCGGTGAAATTTGAAATCCTTCAATATTTGGAATGATTTTGAAATCCTTTTTTGGAAGGAATTTGAGGGAATTAATTCTAATTCCAATTCCAATTCCAATTCCTTTATCAAACAAACACGAGCAAAATGAAATTCAAATTCCAATTCCAACGAATTTCTACCAACCAAACACAATGATCAATGGAATTCAGATTCCAATTCCATTGAATTCCATTAAAATCCCGCATACCAAACGCCCCCTTGATATCTTTCATGTTCGATGGATCTCATTAGCATATACTCTAATATGTTTTTGCACCTCTCTGTCATAATTAAAGTATTCACAATGTATTTTTTATCTTTATCTATATAATTAAACTAAATGTTTATTTTCTTTCTTTCCTTGTTCATTAAATAATTTTTTTATATATTTTGCATTACTTTTTTTTTCTCTTATTCACTCACAATCATTTTAAAAAATATAAGATTGAATAGTGATTTTTCATATATACCAATCAATAATAATTTTTGTTAGTAAAATTATCATTTTCATGTTAAAAGAGAAAAGTATTTCATTCGATTTAATGTTTACAGAATAGATATAATGAAAATTCAAGGAGGGGATGGTGCATTTAGCCTATGCCTGTTTAAAAATAAGTATTGGTTTGTTAAAGAGATAATTTGATACATATAAGTATAATTGTTAAATTATCATGTTGTTTATATTATCGATGAATATATTCTATATTTTTACTCATACTTGTAAGATTTAAACCCGTAGTTTCACAACATTTGATTGAGAAATATATTATTTTTACCATTAGAATGACCATTTAACCACAACTTGTGTTGGAAGGGCAAATTTTACAAATATATTATATTGCTATTTTGAGAATTGATATACTGAGGGTCATAACTTCTATTGTTCATAATTTAGTATTAAAATATAAAAAATGTGTTGAAAGGGCAATTTTTACAAACATATTACATTGCTATTTTTATTATTTTTATTTTTAATGAGGGTTTTAAGAGCACTCACATCTTATTCTTTATTTTTATTCTTATAATTATACTAAAAATTATTAATTCTTCCATCTTCTTTCAATTGAATAATATATTTTTATATCTTTTTTATTACTTTTTTCTTTTTCACTCACAATCACTTTAAAAAATATTAAGAAATTTATAAGGGTTGAACAGTAAATCCTTAAATTTACAAATAAACAATAACTTTTATCTTTTTTTCACTAAAACCATCCCATATAATATAAGGACTCACAGTCACATATTTTTAAGGCATGGGCTATGAATGCTCTACCTTCTATTGTTGATAATTTAGTATTGGAATATAAAATTTTATTAGTGAGACATTTTGAACAAATGGAAGCACGTGCCAAAGGCCTCCTACTATAATGCTACCCGGGTGCGCGTATATACGGGGGTTGTCAGAGGGTTATACGTCTCTATACGACCCCATTTATGACACATATAGGGCTATGCAACGTGTATAATGTATTTCAAAATGATTACGAGGAAAAAATCAGGTAACACGTATAGAAATTTAGAGTGTTGATTTATAATTTTAAAGTGTTGATTTATAATTTTAAAGTGTATAAATATTCATACCCTTAATTAAAGATTGTATATTTATAATTCTAAAAAGAAGGCACACGTGTAAATGCCTATAACTCCAACATTAATTTTAGCAATAACATTATGCATATTTTATTCACATAATGTTCGAGAAGTTATGTTTCCTTCTACATGTAAAACTGTCTTTTTGTGGTAATAAAATAGTTCGGGTACATGTACATATAAAGCATTAAAGTGATAATAAGAGAATAGATTCTTTTTTTCTCCGTGTTTTTTAAAAATATCAATTTGTATGTATTGGATATAAGTTTTTTACTCATAAATTTATTTGAACGTTTTAGAATTCACTATTCACGTAACAATATAGTACGTGAGTACGTGACTATAATATGTGCATTATTTATTGTTTCATGGATTTACTTCAAAATTTCACTATCAATATTACTATTTAAGCACATATAAATCTTCTATAGTTGCCTTATAAGCCAAGACTGATAGCTCAAAATTGTTCTCCAATAAGTAATTATTACTAAGATTATTTGTTGAATTATGATAATTGACAACTATATGACATTAACAGAAGAGTTGAATCAAGTAACATCAGTAGTTAGTTATTAATATAATAATTGCATACGAAGTGGAATGAAAATAACAACGGTAATTAATTTATACTTTAGTCATGATGTTTCTCTAGCATCAGTGATAAAGTGAAGATATCATCAATCAATAATCATATGATGACTATGTATGCATTGTTGAGATACAATTTTTCACTATCAACTTCAAACACACTATTACATCATATGATATGATCATTGCTAATCTTTCAAACAACAACACACTAAATATACAATTGAATATCAGATATCCGTTGATTTATGAATAAGCTAAGAACATGTACACGTAATTGTGAACATAATAATTTAGTAGCGTTGTTGACAACATAATACAACTTTAACAATACATCATTGCTTGATCATTCTACCACATGCATACAAAAAAAGGTATATATTATCGGAGAATACCCAAACTGATCACTTTACTACGTGTATATATTGACCAATCTTGACAATGAATAAAACCATAGTAAAATGCTAATTTATGATCTTTCCACTAAAGATTATTGATTTATAACTTCCACGCTCAAACCACAGTCCTCACAAACAAACATATTATAATTTATAAACACTATGATGCATATATGTATGCTTAAATAGGTATGTGTTAAGAGAAACTAATTATCAAAATCAAATGTCCTTAAAAAGCAAAAGTTGGTTTTGTGATACACGAAAACATTCCGAGTATGTTATTTTGCTATTGTTGTATAATGAACTTTAGCACTAAAAACGTGAGACTGTGAGACATGAGAGAACATTTGATACATGATACAATATCACATATTATTTGTTGAGATTTACACCACTCAATATCATGTATCATATGTCTTTCGTGTAATATAGTAAAAGTTCCAAACCTTATTCGTATAATAGTATTGTTGTTATTTTTGTTTTCTTTTTATGTAAAACACGAGTTACGCTTTATTCTATTTTTATGACCGATAAAATGAAAGTTTATTATTTCAATATATGTTACATAGATCTAGTTAAATATGTCCACAACTTTTAACTAAAATCCATTTAATTCTAGTGCATTATCATCTTTTCATTAACAAAATAAATATAAAACATTCAAACTTGATGTAATAACCATTGTTGTGGACCCTACTACAAATATTACAAAAAATAGTTTACACATGAATTTATTTTATTAACCCATATTTAGTTTTTAATCAACCACAAAAGTAACTCCTTAATGGTAAAGAGAGGTATCTCTCCAAAGGAAAAAAAGAAGCACAAACGGCTAGTAAACGGTTTCCGTTAATAAACGGAAGACATAAACGGCGTTAACTCATTTTCTCTATATAAATACCACACACGGATCTCTGTTCTTGTCTCTTTCGCTATTTTTAGTTCGTCACTCGAGAACATATTCTTAACGTACAACCACTCGCACCAGATCATATCCAATCACCGTCGTCTCCGATCACATCACCGGAGTTCTTCGATCACATCGCCGGAGCAGTCGCCGGAGACTATCACAGCGTCAAGCAGAACTGTGAGAAGTGAGAACACATACTTGTTTTGGTAAGCTTTTGATTCTGTGATGTATTCACGATGCTAATTATCTGGAATTCGGATGTTGATATTCATCGATTATGTACATTTGAAGCCGATTTGAAGGATCCGATGCGTTTTCTGCCAGATTTGGTACCGAATCACTGATTATCATTTATCAGTTGTTGTGTTTGTATTTGCAGGTGGAGAAGATAAGTTTACGAGTGTGCAGATAAGAACGAGTCTGTTGCTGTGAAGTTCCGTCGTTTTCGAAGGTAATGTATGCATGAATTTGTTCTCGATTTGTCTGTTTGTCAATTCGTCGAACACTTAGAGTGCTCTCGACAATCTTCTACACTTCTAAAGCGATTGATCGATCACACGATTTGCATTCAGCGTATTATTCATGAATCATCGTCATCATCATTCTGTTTGCAGTCTCTCTCTCTCTCTCTCTCTCACACACACACACACAAATGTCATTTGTTCTCATCAGTCATTAGTGATGGTGATGCTGCAGACAAAAGCAAAACCAAGTGATCATGAAATTAATTAATTAATAACAACAATAATAATAATGATAATGATACGAAATCCTCAATTATTCTCCGAATCAAATCCTTTTGAAGATAATATCTCAACCGGATTCGTCATTACAACTTCATAACGACGAATCTGCTGCAAATCGATTCGATTCCGTTTTGCGAAAATTGAATATCAGTAGACGTCACTTTCGATCTGTAGAAAGATGAGACTGCAATGGAAGCTTGCAATCCGCCATTAAAGCTTGTTTTTATTAAAAATCGGAAAAGCAAATCGATTTCTGATCCCGGTGAGCTCTCTGCACTTTCTCTTTATCTGTTCTTCCTTTTCCTTAGCCCCAAGAAATCGTTGGCTTGGAATTTTCTTTTCTTTTATCATCACGTAACCAATCTCTAGCACGAGTAAAAGACGTGTTATTATTATTATTATTACCGGTGAACACACTTACTTTACACATTTTATTTTTTTTATTTTTAAAATCATCGCATTAACTTGTTATAGTTATTATATTAAATTATAGTATTATATTATACTGTGAGCACATAGTTGACACGCACTCTATTTGTAAAAACGCTAGGTCTATATTATTCATGGTTAATGTTCACGTCTAATAGTCATGATGACCTTGACGTAGACATGTTATTGCAATATAAAATATACCACACTTTTATTTTTTGTTTTTTTCCTGTTTTATAATATGTTTGAAATAATACTGTAATATATAGTTATATTTTAGTTTTTTTATCTGAAATTTATGATGCACGTTTTTTAATTTGAGAAATAAATCCTTGATATCTATGATGCTACATTTTTGTGACTATAAGATTGATTTCTATGCTTCCGATTGACATTAATTTGTCATTTTTAATTATTGTAATTTGAACTACGAAAATTAAAACTCTTGATTTAATATTGTACAATTGTTTAATAATATTGTACAATTGTTTATATTTTAGTGTTATTTGATATTTATGTTTCTCAACAAAATGTGGTCCAAGGTTTTCCTACACAAGCATGATTTCATTTGCCCGATTCGAAGCATTTCATATAGCTTTTAAAATTATTCCGCCTCTTTATAAAAAGAATGAAATTTTGAGGGTACATTCAAAATTTTCACATGCGTAAATAAGTGTAATCCTTGAAATTATTGTAAGAGGTGTTGTTTCTTTTCTTATTCTTTACAAAGTTTTTAATGGTGTTATTCTTAAGCCACATAATACTGCTCTATTTTGGGGATCACGTGGGGCCCAATGAATGTTCTATGGTATAAAACTATAGATACTATAGATCATGCTATACTGTTTTTGTTTGATTTTTTATAATTATATATTATCATTAAGATATTAAACACCAACTCTTATCTTGTTATGCGTATGGATTTGCTAGTGAAAAACATGAATCAATTTGAGATTACATGAGTTTAACTTAAATTAGAGTATATTTAATAAAAAGTTTGAGTTTTTTAAAGGCACAAGTTTGTGCTTACGCGTAGACTTTTATTATGTTGACGAGTTTAAAATAACCTATTACATGATAAATATTATATATGTGTGTGATTATGTTACTTATATAATAATAACATCATATAAAAATAATTACATTCACGTCCAAATATGTAAAACCACTAGCTAGTACAGCATAAGTTTTGTACGAATGGAGCTTGAAAACAAGCTAAGTTCGAATAAACTCAACTCAAGTTTACTCGAGTTTGGGATAGGCTTTATTTATAACCCTACGAAAGTTATGTGATACGTTTATTGTAACAATTAACATATTAGAAATATAATATCACTCTAACTAATGCTTAAGGATCTTGAAATTCTGATAGTGAGAGATTCTTATTTACCTCCAAAGGCGCTAAAGTTTTATTCTTTATGTTTCTGGTGTGCAGAGGAACTAAGGAAAAATAAATTTTATATTTTGTTAAATTTATAAAGAGAGGGATCGAAGGAGGAAAAAGGGAAAAGGGAGAAGATGCTGACGTGTATAACATGTTCGAAGCAACAGATAGAAGATGGAGGAGATGAAGTGGGAGCGCGTGGTACTCCAAGCAGTAAAGAAACCGTCAAAAGCCTCACGGCGCAGGTTAGTTTCCCTTCCTTAATTCTCTCTATCATACACACATCATATACACACACAGAGTCACAGACACACAGTGTGTGTGTGAATTACAAAACTGTCCTCATTCTATGTGACTAATTGCCCTCCTACTACTAGCAGTAGTCTCCTTGCTTTTTCTGCTTGCAAGCATTCTTTATTGCATCTTTTCCCTGCTGCTTTAAACAAAACAAAATCATGCTCAGACCATGCTTGTGACACTTACTGGAAATACCACCTAAAATGAGTATTTATACATGTGTACATGAACATTAAAAGTAGTAATATGTATGAAATCTCGTCGGAGGAAGTGGAACCCGACCAGAATTTTATTTAATCTGTAAAGTTCCGGTTGGGTTCTAAAGAGATTTTTTTTTTATAATGGTTTAGGAAGTTATTAAGGTCATGGTACAATGTACATTCATTTCATTGACAATGTAACTGTTTGGGGATTCTGGTTCTAATTTAACTAAAGAGTTGTTTTATACTAGAAAGCTATGGCCATATCTACTTCAGAATTAGAAGGAGGCCCACATACTTTTTCCATTATCAATTTGGAAGACGGTGTAAAATATAGGGATCTGTTCAGAAATGAGTTGTTCAAAAAAAATGAAACCGCTACTCTAACCTAGCCTTTCCATATTTAGTTTGAAATAACTTCTTTTTAAGTGTAATAATTAGCCTGAATACCCAAAATTGTCATAATTAATAAATGTTTGAACTGCCCAAGAAAGTGGGGTCGTTTCTTCTTTTGTTAGCTGATTTTTCAAAGATGACCTGGCTTTTAAAAAAAAATTAAGAAGCACTGTGACATTGGTAAATTACTCTCAATTAAGTAGTGTGGGTTCAATCCTCATTGTGGGTATATAAATGGATTTAAGTGGTAGTAGTAAGTAGATTATTAAGTGTGTTTTATTTGAACAGAACTATTTACTAAACTAAATTCATTGCCAGCTAAAACACATATTAGATTAAAAAACAGGAAACTATTGAGACACAGTCCTAAATAAAATTAACATAGGTGGGGTTAAATGGTTGGTTGAAACAGTGTTATTCACTACAGGCGGCTACATTCATTGTTGGGTCAACCTATAGATTTTACCTTCCTTCATTTACTTCTACAGGCTAATAGACAATATAACATTCAAGATTTTATAATTTACCTTCTTTCATTTACTTCTGATTAACCGACATGCACTATACAATAGCAGTATTGGACGTGTTTTGATACATGAAACTGACAAATATATAACATTAAAGGGGTGTGTGTAATGTACCTCACTTAATACACACGAATTTAAAAAGTGGAACTTTTCTTGGTTTACGACGATCTTAAATGGGTGTTTAAACGATGATACTGGTCTTAAATGGAGATTTAAATATTTTGCCATTCACTTACCTAGTAATATATCATATAGGGTAAAAAATTTCGTGAAATCTTGTAACATGATTCCCATTATCATGGTTTTACTTTAAATTGGTACAGTTTATGTACTATGTTTATGGTTTGAGATTCTTCTTCTCTTCTAATGAAGACAAGATAGATAAGAAAAGAATCCAAAATATTAAAAAGTGTAATCTCTAATGACTTTGACAAGATTCATTAAACATAAGGCTATAGGGATGAGTTAGTTTGGTCTCCTACAATTAGGATTAGAATTTAGAATATAAAGACTAATGTGAGGGATTTTTTTTATTCCAATCACACCATGCAAAAAAAGTGGATATGCAGGAGTATATCTCAAGGAAAAGACAAGACACCCATGTTGGAAAAAGAGACACACGAGTGTCCTATACTGGACCCACTATTGAATTTTTGTCTGTTTCTCCCTGACCCCCAATATCCAATCAAATTCAAATCTTAAGAAATTTGATAAAAATCGATTATTTTCGTTTATACTTAAACTCTAAACCTTAAACCGATTAATAATGATGTGCAGATCAAAGATGTATTGAAAGTTTCAGGTCCTTCAAAGGGAAAACCTCCAATAGCACCTAGTAGTTACAAGAAAGGGCAAAGAAGTTACCCGGATTTTGAGACTATATCTGAAGGGGCTCACTTCCCTTATACGCGACCGGGAGGCTCGAGTTCTACTCCTCCTTGGGACTTTACTAGCAATGATCCCCATCATACAAGTGGAGGTTATGACCCACCTAGACAATCTGGTCATTTGGTTTTGGAGGATGAAGATGAACCTAAAGAATGGATGGCTCAGGTAGAACCTGGTGTTCAAATCACTTTTGTTTCGTTACCTAATGGCGGAAATGACCTTAAACGGATTCGATTCAAGTAAGACTTTTTTCCCAACTAAAGAAATGTAAAATCATGTTTACAAAGTAATGTCTTTAACTTGTTTACGGATTTTAATAGTATGTTTTGTCTTGTCAAGCCTGGTCATAATAAAAAACATTAGGAACCGGTGAAAAGACACCTTACCTAAAGTTATTTTCATGGACTAAATCATATATTTTAAAAGTTCTATTAAAAAAAGTATGTTATAGATAATTTTATTTATTTCATATTCTCTATCATATAAATACATAAAGATAATAGGGTATCTAAATAACATAAAATAATGTTTGTATAACACAACCTATTAAAATAAATTATACTTGAAAACTTGTTAACTTTCTGAACATATTAACACACAAATTAACTGTTAAGAACATATAAAAAATGAAAGCAAAATGTGCTAATGAGTAACCCAAACCATTTTGATCGGATATCCAACCTGGCCACCCCTACTTGCAAGATAATGTTTGTACACTAACTGCTAACCGCATAACATATATTAGTGCTTACCTTATAACTTTATTGCACTTGTTATTACTCGTTTGTTACCTGATTTACATCCTCTGAGTTATTACACAAATGCTGATATATCTTGAACTATTCACTATGTGCAAGCCGTGAGATGTTCAATAAATGGCAAGCTCAGAGGTGGTGGGGCGAAAATTATGACCGAATAATGGAGCTTTACAATGTTCAAAGATTCAACTGTCAAGCTTTAAACACGCCATCTCGTTCTGAAGATGGAGTAATAATATTAATCTTCCTTCCATTTCTATAAATACTTATATAGAAAGCGTGCTTAACGTTTGCAAATTATGCAGAGAGATTCATCTTACACGAGGCTCGGATCAGCAAGGGAAAGCCCAATGATTAACCCGTCAATTAACAAAGATTGGCACCGGAACTTTGGAGGCAATCAACATTACAATGCGGGGCCCAATGCTTACGGGGCGGGTGGGCCCAAGGGTGAGGTGTCATCTATGGATGCTTCAAGGACAACAACTTCATCTAGAGATGAAGCTTCTATTTCAGTCAGTAATGCCAGTGATATGGAGTCTGAGTGGGTTGAACAAGACGAACCTGGTGTTTATATTACCATCAGACAGTTAACAGATGGCACTAGAGAGCTTCGACGTGTTAGATTCAGGTATATTATTTCTACATTTTCCTTTATACAATTCATTATAGAAATACTAAATGATTGTTGTGTTCAAGCAGCCGTGAGAAGTTCGGGGAAGTGCATGCAAAACTTTGGTGGGAACAAAACCGAGAGAGAATACAAACTCAATACCTTTAAGTATACAACAAGCAACTAACCGAACCATTTTAACAGTTTAACACAGACCCAAGATTGGAGGTATGGATATCATATACAGCCATTGTTCACTAATCGTATCATTTGGGGGAGGGGGTCTAGAGGGTGGTATTTTTTTTTACATTAAGGTGCGTTTTGGTGCCTCGAAAACTTTTTATGTTATATGTAATGGTGGGATTTACTATTCCTTATTTGGGAATTTTATTGTGTTTGTAAGTCGAAATTGCAGTGTTGTATTTATTGGTTTGTTGGGTAGTTAATGGTACAGAAGCAAGTTTCAGATCATGGTAATATATTCAACCTTTTGATTTAGTGATTTATCTAATGCAAATTCAATGCCACATTAGATAAGGGTAAACACAATGCACAAGCTTTTGCATATGTAAGGTTTGGGGGTGTTTGACATACAAAAACAGTTGCCAAAATATAGCAATTGGTTAAAAACAACTAGGTTTGGTTCTCCTGCACACTGAACTCCCCATCCAAAGGTCCAAACTATCATCTCTTTTGCCAAAGTTATCCACACCACCATCATTAGTTTCGTTGTTTATACCTTTTACAACAGCCGTTATAGTTTTCTTCAAACCAGTATTAACAGTTAAGATCCAAATACTCTCCGACATAAAACCATAAGAAAGCTTACACTCAAACCACTCAACTCATATGTTATACTATTACGCTATATATATCGTAACAGAAGTTTTGGGTAGCCTAACTTGAAACAGGTGTGACAGATTTTGACTTGAGTTTCCTATTTTGATTTTAATCATAGTTTCTTACAATCTAAAAAAAATCCTTCCTGGTTTAAACAAAACTTATTACGAAAGAATAAACCAAATAGAAACACATTAATGAAGACCAAGACGACCATAAAACCGCTAGTTGTAGAAACACTTATCAACTTCATGATTTAGAAACACAACCAACAGAAGACAAAAACACTTCATAGAGTAGATCATAATGCTTATTTCCCTCCAGGACAGACCAACAAGGTATGACTTTTTTAATCACACTAAAAGACGTTTCCTCGCAAGCAGAATTGCAAAACAAACCACATTATAACATACTTTTAGCAAGATCCTAGCAGGATGTTATCCAGCCACTTTACTGCTATAAACTTGAGACCTTCCAGTAAACAAGTCTGATGATCTACCGGCGGCCACAACTCCTGCTTTCATTGGCGGTGGTGGTGGATGCCTGGTTCCACCACCTCTCCCCACTCCGATGGTCATATTTCCCAACTTATTGGCTGTATCCGAGATGGCATTCCCTCTCCCCTTCCCCGTAATCATTCCTCCTGATACATTAACACACCAACAAACGTTTGTCACTACACCCCGGCAATTGCATCATTTATATACATATATACTACATACATACATGCATGTGAAGAAAATATATATTCATTGATGCATGTTTTATGAGCAATTTCTTACTTGTATTGTTTTTTATGGGTGGTTGATATTTTGGTAGCCTTGAAGAGTTACTATTAGTCTTTTCCTTCACCCCATCCTGAAACAAAGACAAACAAGACTTTAAAAGCCAAAACACCAACTTAGAATATATACAAGTTGAGGTAACATATTCCATTGGTAATCGTTAATTCCCACACACCTGTCGATTCATTTCCAGTCTACGTTGCACGCCTGTAACAAATTTTATACAGAAAATGAGTATAAACAAAAGACTAACTATTTGTCAAGAGTCTGGGGAAGAACACTTACTAGGGATGACCAAAAGGGTGTTCTGAGAATTTGAGTAACATGTTCATTTAGGTTACTCAAAACTTTTTATCCCGAGATTTTAGTATCACATAGACAAGTAGTGTGTTGATATGATTAATAACAACTATATTATTAATAAAAGTTCAACGATTCAAGAACAATTAGTTTGCAGGGCTTTTTTCATTAAATTACACTAGTTGCCACTTATTAATTGTTTTTAGCTATTCTTTACACATTAGAAGTAAAAACACAAGCTGAATTGAAAATATTATACATAAAAGGGTCTAATTCCAGCCTCTTAACTATCACTATCATTATTGATTATGCAAGTATTACCTGTATTGAGAGATGCATGAACTTTAGCAGACGAAGTAATAATGCCAGCTGGCTTTGGGTTGGGCAAAGACACGGGATATTTTTTGGCACTTTTCTGGTCCACAATCTTCCTCCCGCTTAATCCTGCTGATAAACCTAATTAACTACCATCTTGTTCTACCAAGAATAAAAATAAACAACCAATAGAATCAACAAACCAGATGGAGGTGTCCTAGCAATAGTAGTTGATTTAGGGCGAAGAGGAGGAACACAATAACAGCTCTGTACATTTAAAGAAAAAGATTTTTAGATGATTTTCAGTTACAGATTAAGTCATACAACACACTGTTACTGAACAATGTTAAGTAATTTGGGTATTTTTTGTACCTGAAAGAAAGGATGCTGAAGAGCTTCCGCAGCTGTTGGCCTCTTACATGGATCCCAAGAGCAAAGTAACTACATAGCAAAACAATGAACACAAATATAATTTTTGGTTTTAAATATTGATGTGTTGGAGGTATAGTAACCAGTGCTTACTGCAATCAGATTGACTGCATCCTTGCTCGCAGAGGGTATCAATGCAGAAAGATTTACACCACGAAGCTTCTAGGACAAAGTAAAGAAACATGCTCCATTATTTCATTTTTTTAAGTACATGAACTAGTATCACTAAAACAAACATATATCCAACAAAGTTGAAAATTTTAATGAATCAAAAGTTAAATACAAAAACTAACCACCGGAAACATATAGTTGATAGAACTCGCGAGCTCAAGTCCCTCAGCCCATGAGCTTTCGGTTGGGCTGCCTATCACACTGCAAATTTTATATATTTCATCCGCTTCACTGCAGATTAAAAAGAGAATCAAACATTCAATTGCAAGATATTCGAATATAAAAGAGACCCAAATCCAGTTCCTTAGTTGGTTAACTCATAAAGCACATGACACAATCATGTTAAGAAACCACAATCCTATTTGAAGTTTCATCATATTGGCATACAATGTAACAAATACACTTGACCAAGTTATTTAAATTTGTTTGTATAGTTTTTAGTGCATTTTTGTGTAGACTGCACTAATCCAGAACTTACTAGTAGCTACATTAATAGAAATATTTTTCTTATTAGTAAAACTGATAAACAGCTCAAGACAACAACCATAATTAATTATCAAACCACAAGCATTGAATGATTGGCCATTTCTGAGACATTTGATCATATAGAAGGAAAAAAAGACATTTAAGGAATTCTAAATAACACATTAACACTGATGCTGCTGTTACAATGAACAGAGTAATAATGCAGATGCTACTTATAGGAGAATCAATCACACACCTTGAACCTGGGAAAAGTGGTCTGAGTGTAAATAATTCAGCCATGATTGCTCCCATTGCCCACATATCTGTTGATATTAAGAAATATAACAAAATTAAATTCCATATGAAGTTGTATATATTTGAAGAGACTAGCATCGTATATAATTTAGACACTCACCAACTGCAGGACCATATGTTGGTGCCTGGAGAAGAACCTCAGGAGCACGGTACCTTCAAAAAAACATATTTCAGTAACTAACAAGCAGGAAGCTAATATTGGAATTGGATATGGAACGAAAAAGTATGTCACGGTTTTCAAATATGATTTAGGAATAAAAATGATTGACCACTCACCAGCGTGTTGAAACATATTCAGTGTAAGGTGGTTGGGAAACAATTTCACGTGCAAGTCCAAAATCAGCTATTTTTATCACATCCTTGGAAACAAGAAAGTTTTCTGAAGAATGATATAGAAAATGCAAGAATTCAGCCAACACAAAGTAGGAAGATACTACAGAACATTAACAGTTTATCTGTTTATGAGTGAAAAAGTCATAACAATACCTGGTTTAAGGTCACGATGAAAGTAACCACGCTGATGCATATACGCAAGACCTTGAAACACTTGAAAGCACCAGTTCTTAATTTCAGTTTCAAAGAAAAGCTTCAGTCTATCTTTCATAAGTTGGTATAGACTGCATTCCATGTACTCAAACACAAAGTATAAGATGTCATTTTCTCTGACAACTTCCTTAAGCTTCACAATATTTGGATGATTCATTTTACGCAGTGACTGCCATTTAAACGAGGTTAGCTTGGTAAGGTACATGCAAGACAATGTTGAAAAGTACGACTTAAAAGTAATGTTACCTTGACTTCTCTTAAATTTATGCACTCTTCCCATGAATAATACTTCCTCTTCATTTTCTTAATTGCAACCTGCAAAATAAATAACTCAAATTTTAAGAAACACAATCACATATTCACATATGTGTATGACAAGTTTTTTATGATCTAAGGTTAGTTCCAAAAGGTTGGAAATTTACCACTTCACCATTTTGCTTATTTAACGCTCGCCATACAACCCCAAAGCTACCATTACCAACTTCCTTGATTATCTTGTACCTGCAAAAGAACACGCCAAAGTGGTTTAATTATAAATTCGAGCAAGTTATTGTCTAAATCACAAATAAGAATCAGTTCACCTTTCCATTTTCCGGTATGCAACTGCTTGTAGCAACTTATTTATGAAAAAGACACAAACATAGAAGAAGAAACAACAGACTTAAATCTTTAGACAACTATAGAACTAGATAATATTAACTATCCACCCTCAACTTTCTTGATTCATGAGCAAAGGAACAGCATGCTTCTGAAGGACAGGCTTCATAGCCTTATTCATTAAGAGCACTAGGTCAATGACACCCGGACATTGTATAGGCTTATAAAGAAAAGAGAACTGAGATCTGCAAAGCATCATTATGCTTATACAAGTAGAAAACTTGCAGTGAAAGAATAAGGATTCAGTTGCAAAATCTTCATCCGATATATTTTTTGTAAATCCGACTGGTAACCATCAGAAAGAACGAGTGTTGCAAATAACATAATCTCATCTAGTAATTAAAGGTGTATGAAAAAGCCTTCATCACATGCAAAATTCAGCCCTGCATTGCGAGAGCAAAGATAGGTGTTAGAATCTACACAAAAGAAAAAGGATAACAGGAATAACATATAATTTGACTAATAAAGCAGTTACCTCAGCAGATGGTCTTAAACTTTTTGAAGAAACTATTGTATCGGCAGTGCACTGAGCATCAGTACAAACAACATGAACACTTTAATATTTATGAAACTAAATTACAATACAGAACTTGCTTAATAAGTTTTCTTTTAAAGAAAAACTTACTTCTCAATGTTCACTAAAAGATCCAACACCTATCTCATAAAAAACTTGCATTATGCCTGTTTAATTGTTTGTGTACACAAGATGCTCACTAGGTGCAGTTAACAATGGAAAAAAGTGGGAAACATCTGGGAATGAGAGAGCGCCAATCGAGAACTTTCTGGAATGAGAAAACCTGATTCTGGAAGTAATCTGCGCCGGGTTGCACTTGCTCCATGTTTCAAAAGGGATTATAACCTTCACAAACTAACAAAATATATTAGTTTAGCTGAAATATATGATGGAAAGCGTATTACTACACAATCATACAAAGTCATATGCAGTTTGCAAAACAAATATCAGTTTTACAAGGATACTAGATTAAATTCAAGAATATTTGTTTTAATTTTCTTCCATATATGACTGACCAGAGACAATTTAAACAATGTGGTAACAACCTAGGACAGAAAAACAAATGGGAGATGAACGTTGGCTCAAAGAAGCACATAACGAATACTTGGCATGATCTTTTACTTTATTTCCATTTACATATTTTCATTGTTAAAACTCACGACAAATTAATTAAAAGGTAAAGTTTAACCCTATAGTAAATCAAAGCGACATATGAGACATTCAAATAGGCAACAAGTTAGCAGCACTATAAAAAGTAAAGGGATAAAAGAGTTACAGTTGCAATGGGCAACCAAGCTCACAAGCATAATCCAAACACAGATCTCTTTATAAGTTTTAAAGGCAATGTAGATTGAATGCAAAAGACAAGTATAAGAGACATTTTAAACCGGAAAGAGCTATGAACAAACTGTCATAATTCTGGAAACCTACACCCAGTCACCTCTAAATAAACGAGAACAAATTATTTCCATATATTAAAGATTTAAAGCTAGCAAAGAAACATTGATAATAACACTCAATTACAAAAGTTACTGCAAAAATAACCATCCAATATATCTTAACCTAAAATAACAGAATCCTGATCTCCATAATTGTTCTACCAAATCTATCCATAACTGTTCTGGCAAATTTATCAATAAACAAGATCATAGACGTAAATCATAAATGTAAGGATGTAAACTCTTAAAGTAAAATCGAAAAATGTAACCATTAACAAATCATGATCACGTCTCCAATCACAGATCACTTCAATCACAGATCACTTCACATCGTCATAATGTTGTAATCCACCAATCCACACACCACTCAAAAACAATACACAAATCTCCATCAATTCCTTCCAAAACGCACAAATCGAACAATCAATCGAAACCCTAACACCAGATCTACAAATCCAATCGAAACAAACACGGCATCAATCTAGATCTGGCTTCAACAGATCAACAACCAAACAAACCAATCGCATACGATTCAATCACTCAAAACACATAATCAAAAAGCGGAAAACGATAACCACAGATACCTTTAGGGTACACCGCATAACAACCCTAGGGTAGCCACAAGAGCTGATGAAATATGAGAGATAGAGATGAGAATACACCCCCCACCCACCGATCAACTAACGATTGATGTGATTGTGATTGATTGTTGGGGAAGAAACCCAAACTTAAACCTAATTATGGTGGATTGAAAGCATTATATGTGTGTGTGTTGATGGATAGATACACGTGGGGTGTATGTATTGTGTGTGTGACGTAGGGGAGAGATGATAGGGACACCACCACCGAATCATTACAAGCCCAATAACTCGAAGTTTTTCATTGCTTTATGATCGTTGGATCATGGGTAACGCGTACGGTAAGTAACGTAAAATCCATTGTTTTCGCGACCGGATTGGACCGATCCGGTTCACTATGAATCGTTTTTTAGGGATCGAACCGGCCGGTTCTTCCCGAACCGGTGGTGGGACGGGAAGCCGGATCGGTTCGGATCGGTTTTAAGTTTTTTTTTAATGGATAAAAACGGTATGTTAAATCATAAATTAGTGTGTTGTATATACAAATATAATTAAGTTTTATATATAACTATAAAATATATATATTAATGGCATCTTCACAACGCACGAGTTTTGTGTCAAATTTGTTTTTTTATATAAAGTATTGAAATCAATAACGTCCAAATTTCATTTTAATTTTTATATATGTTATTTACGTAACCAACACCCCTTTCAACGTGCAAGTTTTCTTAGATTTTTCGGTGTTACTCTTTTCATGGTGTTACATCCACACACAATCTCGTGTTTCATCTTTTTTGTATAAACTTTCGAAATGTTATCAACGACGTCCATGTTTCATTTTTTATAGATAAATATCACATATATTATTAACGTCTCCTTCAATGTGCGAGTTCACAGAAACATCGCGTTGGTTTTTCTCATGGTTTCATATTTCCATCGTAAAGTGAAGGTGTTAATACTAGTTTTTTTAAATATCAAATAATATGATCTCCTTCATTATTCTATAAATTTTTTATTCTAGAATTAAGAATAATTTTCAACTTTAATCATATTGTAATACTTTAAATAAATAACATTTTTAGAATGTATGATGAACCGTATATTACAATGATAACTACAAAATATTACTGTAATATAACAACAAAATATAATTGTAACACGTCTAAACTACAATGATGCTCTTATCATTAGTGTGCCGACAGTGTAATTGTAACAAATTGAGTTTGGGGCCCCCAAAATAAAGGTCCGTATTTATAAAAAAAATTTAGTGATTTTGGTATTATAGGGCTTAATGAAATTTTGAGGTAGGAACAACATTATTTGATTCCTAAGAAAAATTTTGATAATTTGATAGGTTATTGAATAAAAACAATTACACAATTCAAAAACAATCGACCATTATTAAGTTTCTTCTTCTTCGACTGATTTGATCAACTATCAAAGACTTAAGTTAGTATATCAAAATTTATTTGATTTCTTGCTTTTGAACAAAAAAAATTGATTAGGTTGCTTTTGTTTACATTATGTTTTTAAAAAATGCCTCGTTTTTTCAGTTCGATTGAGGGTCCAAAAAACGTTGAGTTGGCCCTGATTGGTGCCATGGTGTGATGCGTATGGCTTCATCGTTTTAGTGAGTCTTAACAAACACAACCACCTCCCTATTATCCTTTTACAATTAGGCTATTCAAAAAACTTGTGACTCGTATTTTGTTCGAACCTTGCTCGAAAATAGTTTAAAAATAACTCACTTAAAATGAGCTAGGTTTGTAAACGAGCTGAGCCATAACCAAGTTCAGCTTTACTCATGGCTCCCTTGTTTGCTAGCTCGCTCGTTTAAATTAAAGGCTAATTATAATTTTTATCAAGTATAAACCACATTTATTATTTAAATAGATCATAAATATACAACCATTTTGATATTTTCTAACTAAAAATCTATTTATAAAAACATAAACGATGATCTTAATTTATAAAATACCAATCTTGTATCATTATTTTAACAAGTTAATATGTATATATATATATATATATATATATATATATATATATATATAAAAGTTGTTTAAAACTAACAGCACTAAGTTTTTTTCAACGAGGATTATAAAAATTTCCTTTTTAATACCATAAATTACATATTCTTCTACGCTAAAAACTTAATTACATATTTTTTGTTTCTAAAACATAAATGTTACAAGAAACTTTTACATACTGATGTTTTGTTATTATAACTATTTAAATATTTTGATAATCATGTTTTGTATTTGAAGATATAACTTTAATCATCGGTTATTGTTGTTTTACATAGAAGACTTAAGCTTGAAAAAATATATAATTGATAGTATTAGAATGTGAAATGCGTAAAAATATTTTAGTGAAAATATGAGTAAAATAATCATTTAATAAATAGTTTTAATACAATGAGTAAAATTATGTAATATATAGGAGTATTCAAAAAATCTGATATCCGAAACTATCTGAAATCCGATCCGTATCCGAATAAATCCGATACGAATCCTTAGTCGGATCGGACCTCATCCGAATTCGAATTCCTTATTCGGATTTCACAAGTTTTTTATTCGGATTATTCGGATATCCGAATAAGACTTCAGCTATATTTCTAGCCCAATACTCATTACTCAACTAGCTATCATGTTTTCAACTCAATACACAAAATATTTACACTTTCTAGTCATAATCTTAAATAATTATGCAATAATTGACCGTCGTTTTAAATTAGAGATTATAATATTCGGGTTCAATACAATTATCTATTATGTTTTAATTATGAGTTTGCGTACAAGTCATTTTTTTTTAAAAATTTATATCTTTTATAGTGATTTACAACTTATAAAATATTAAAAATAAAAAATTAGAAAAAAAAACAGAAAACAAAAAATTAGAAAAAAATGTTATTTGGTTTATTCGGATTATTTGGATATATCCGAATCCGATCCGAATTGAATTCGGATAGATTCGGATCAGATAGAAAAATCATTATTCTGATCGGATTGGATTTCGGATATAGTCTTGAAATTTTCAAATCCGTATAATTCGATCCGAATAATTCGAATAATCCGTTATCCGATCCAATAACCACCTTAGTAATATATATATTTTAGAAAGAAAAAAACACCTAATAACTTTTTAACTTAAGTAAATATGTAATTAATGACTTCATAAAAAGTAATTGTCCATTTTTAAATAAACAAATTGATTGACGAGACGACTAGATTCGACTCGGCTCATATATAAACAAACTGAATCTAAACTCACATGTAAAGCTCGTTAACATAAAACAACCAGCTTAACTTGATTCGTTTACAACCCTAACTAAAATTTCGCATCTAATTATTTATATCGACATCTCGATCATAAAACTCACCCACATACACAAAAACAACATAATGGTCTTAGAATAAGATTTTACCAATGTTTTTAGAACTGGATCGGACGTCGAACCGGACGCTTTACTGGTTTGATGGTCGGATCAGATTTAACTATATTTTAATTATATTTATATATGTAGTTCAATATAAGTAATTTATATATGTAGTTAAATATAAGTAATTTATATATGATTTATATATACGTTATATGGTAATATAAAGCACATTGGAATGATATATTTGAAATTTTATAAAACATAAAATTTTAAAACGAAAAAAATATGAGTAGCTAAAAAACAAATAAATAAGCCTAGGATGTGAGGTGTATATATAGTTAAACTTGAGATGTTAAAAAGTGTAACAAAAAAGTTGAAACCTCAACTTGAGAAACAACCTTACGGTTTGCGAAGAATACACAAGTGACATTGCATAATGACTTGTACAATATGCATTAGGTGTTTACATTTTGATAAATGTGTATATATACAATGATTAGGTTATAACTCAGGTATTACATGTGTGGAATAAATAAAAATATCAAAACAACTAGTTGTATGATATTTTATTTTCTAGATATTATTAACGATTAGTAAAATAAAAATATAATAAATATTCAAAAGTTATAACAAATAATAAAATTAGAAATCATTGTTGTATATTTAAAGATAAAATATGTTTAAAATCATATAAGTTAGCATGTATTAATAAATTATTAAAATAAGAATATTTAAAATTTAGATGTTTAATAATTCAGTTTACTTATTTAAAACAATTACCATTTAATGTGAGAGACAATAAACATAAATAAATTATTACCATGTTTGTGTTAACATATTTTAGTAAAAAACAAAAAGTTAAATTGATTGTTTTATAATTTTCGTATTTATTATGTGAGAGAGGTGAAAAAATGATTGGTTTGATATTATAAAATAATAACACGTGTCATTTGATAAATTATAATAATAACACGTGTGTTAAAAAAATCTTATTTTATAGATGAGATGAGAAAGTAAAAAATGTAAACCATGCTTTCTATCTTAGAACATCAACCCATACTTACACTACAAACAATTTATACCAAAACATTACAGAGGGGCTCAAAGCTTTAATTTCAAACAAATATTAATCACTTTAATTTTAAATGATTTTCAACCCGATCTTATTTAACCCCCTTTAAGTCATACTTAACATTTAATTGTGTTAATTTTTTAAATTTATTTAACTAATAATAGTCCAGTTTTTTTCGTACACTTTTTATTAATTTTGGTCTCTTTCTTCATTCTGTCTGATATAATATGTAAAATAGAATAACAAATATCCTAATATTTGGGTTACTTACTCGTTTATTGGCATCTCAACTTATGTTATATATTTATAATTACAAGACATGTGAGTATATTTCAGCCAATTACTCTATTTTCATGTATTAACATAATGTCATTAACCAGTAACTCCATGTTTAATGTAAATTTGTAAGTATGTAGCTATTTGGACACTGTTCATGCATTATAAACATGTTATTAAATAGGCGTTTTCTAAGACAATCCTAATACAATTTTGCCATGGTTACAATGTTAGAATTGTGTAGGTGTAACATGTATGATGATAAGAAAACGAAATTATTATCGTTCATGTTGTTATCAACCGTAAAGAATCATCATACCCTAACTGTTTACATAGTCAACAATTTTTAAAATATGCTTATTGATTACATGGTGATAGAGATGATTAAAGTATTAGAAATCTAAAGCAATCATGTCCTTTTCAAGTGTATATTAAGTTTCATGTGTATCATGTTTTATCTTGTTATAGTGGCTTCTTTTTCTTCTATTCCGGTTCACCATTTTCACACACACAAAATATATTTTATTTTTTGAACTTGAGTTTTGTTCGATTGAACCTTTTGCGTTTCTACAAAACATAGGAGAATTTTAACAATTTTGTGTTGGCAGTCTTGGTCTTGTTTAGTGTTACGTTTGTATCAAGTAACATACAACCGAAATTTCATCTAGCTCATTACTAGTTTTGATTTTAAATAAAATCATCTCTGTCGTTATAAAAATATTATTTTATGTGACTTCTAAATATTTAGAGAGCTTGAGCTTTTTATATGACATTTTTGGACGGTCACACTTGTGTTTTGGCTAAAATACTTATCTTATTGGTCAATTTGGTTTTAATTAAATATCATGGGTTTCTGAATTAGTGAATTTATTGGTTTTTATTCATGATGGGCCGGGCAATTTTTTATTAGGTATTTCACCATTCACTTATTAATATTCTATTATTAATTTTATTAAGTTGCACCAAGTGGTTTGTACCCATCTATTTAGGACCCCGACTTTTATATTCTAGGCATTTAACAGATTTTTTTCAAAAATAGCTTTCCAATTAAATCACAAAAATTCAGGGTTTTCAAAGAGCTATACGACCATATAGCCCCATATGACCCCCTATACGACACATATAGTGTTTTATGACACGTATACAAATTTCAATACTGACTACGATGCAAAATTCAAGGGGTTGTCAGATAAATTATACGCATCATATACAGCTATACGACCCGTCTATATGACGCGTATAGTACTATACGACCTATATAAAAATCTGAAGCGTTGATATTTAGTTAAAGGGTGTTTCAATGACCGGTCTATTGGTCCTAATAACAAAGATGCCAAATGAAGACATCCAAAGCTAAGAATCATCTACTAGTTTGGACCCACTGTCCTGGGATCAAGACATGGAAGGAGCCAAGATAGGGTCATATTCTAACTTGTACATCATGCAATGAAAATTGTATTCCATGCTATAAGAGTTGTAAATAGCTCAACTATAACTTGTACTCCATGCTATGAAAGTTGTACATTAGTTTATATAAATGTAAGCTCACTATTGTGGCAACGTGGAAAAGGAAGATTTCTTGCTACAAGTTCTTCCTTAACCTTACAAAAATAATAAAATTAAATAAAATTAAAATATCGTTACAACAACAAAACTATAATGCAACTATGTTTTCTCATGTTGTTCATCAAAGATTATAGTATCGAATAAAAATCGGACGTTTGCGAATCAATTCGTGTTGTGTGATGCAAAATAATAACTTTATGAGGTAATCTACGAGCTCTGCTTCGCGTACCAAAGTTTCTTTTGGCATATCAGAACCTTTTCGGTCTCGATATCATACTCAGTGGATTCTTTGTGACAACCCCATTTCATTCCTTTCGCTATTGTTGCAATCGCGTCTACAAAGTAGCTCGATTCCCTAATGATCGCGTACCCGTTTGGTCTCAAGATCCGATCCATTTCCAATAACACGTATTTCATGTCACACCTACACCCAAAAGTCAAATGTCAAAGTCAAATATTGGAAACCTACCAGATTTGTTTGCATGATAGATGTCACATTAAGTCAAAGTTAAAGTCAAACTATCAATCCTTTCTTTCCAATCACATACTTTGTTTCCTATGTGCAAACAGTTAGATTTGTTGAAAAGTCATCTGAATTTGTTTGACTAAAAGCAATCAGTTGGAGAAAGAAGTTGACTTATGATCGCGTACCTATGGCTTTCGGTTGTGAAGAGGCCGTCTACATGAAGGAGATCGTATGTTCGAGGATATGTTGAAAACGCCTCGCACCTAACAAAAGAGCAAACATGTGAGTTCACATATAAACTAAAGTTTTGTAAGTTTCTATGTGTACCATGAGACAAGGTACACAATTATTTATAAAGACAGATTCTTAACCATAACATGTTTAACCAACGAAATATTATATCGTAGAAAGTCAACAAACTTACCAATCATGGAAAGTGCCGATAAGACCCCTATCGAAAACCACTGGAAGTGTATTCGGAGCATACGAAGAGACAACATTCATAACCCAAAGTGGATCCTCGATTAAAGCTGCAGCGAAACCACCATAAACAGTATTCATATCCATTACATTTCTGATCTTGTTGGTACCAAGAGCCGGAAGCAGCTTCTTGTAGTGCTTCACGCGACTCTTCCACTTGCTATCATCGTGTTTGAACGCACCATCACTTCCACCACGAACATCAGCGACCCGTTCTGGAGCCACGTGCAATCTCTCAGGCCATTTTGCAACCGCTTTCAAGCTTGATTTCTTGTTTTTCGGGTCGGGAACAACGACACAAGGCCTCAATGGGGTGTACCATCCTGAGTCAGGCTCGGTCCCATCATCACACTTTGGTGGGTAGCTGTCGGGAGTATCGAGCTGTTTGTAGCAGCTGTTGTCTGAGGACTTCTGCCACACTGCAATATCATCTTTCTTGTTGTATAATTTAAAGCACATTGAAGTTAGAAGCTCTTGTAGCTTCTCGTAATCCGATTTTTGTTCTTCTACTGTCGTGTTCCAACCTCTCCACCGGTTTTCGTAGTTCACCGGAGGGCCCGATAGGACCCAAAAGCCTCCTGGACGGAGGATTCGGTGTACTTCAAGAAGGTAAATTCCACCTGTACATCATTAACACATTTCACTAATCACTAGCAGTGATCCTATAAACCTTAAACAAAACTGCAGCAAATTTAATGATAACACACTTTTATGGAGTCATGGTATCAAAAGTTCAAGAAAAGTACCAAATTCTGTCCATGGGATCAAACACCTAGAGCAATGAGCCATATCGAACGAATTCGAAGGGAACGGAAGACGTTGGGTCGATATGATCCCGAGAATCGCGGGAATCCCACGTTCTAGTGCAAACTGAACTTGCGCCTCGTGGTTATCTCTCGGTGCAAGAGAAACTGTAAGAATGCCGCGGTCCAGCAAGTCACCTCCCCAACTAGCAACCTGAAGATAACAAAAAAGGTTCAAGATTTGTGATCCAAAACAAGCGATGACAATGAATTCGATCTATGTAAAACTCACCCCGCAACCAGTATCAATGGCGGTACGAATAGTCCCGTCTTTCATCCCGGGGATCAGGTTTTGCATCAGATCAACATAAGCACTAACACCATTGGGAAACATAGTACCACCACCTGGGAAGTAAAACTTCTCCCCTTCTTTCCTTAACCAATGTTGGTTTGATTTCTGTTTGTTGATCCAGTCATATGGGACATTCCTGAAGTACAATTTGATCAAATTTTAGCAGAAGTTTATGACTTTATGAGCAAGATTGCATTTTGATTGAAGGGTTAATAAAGAAAAAGTATAACGATTGATAAAGATTGAATCTTTACCTGTACCAACATTGGTCTTTGCTCTTTGGCCATCTGATAGGCTCCTTGTAGCCATCAGGTGGGGGTACTAGGCACTCTTTACGGTCGAACGCCGCTGGACAGTGGCGTTCCATAAATGTAAGCCTGTGGCGTCCGTATTTCATCCATCTCTGCTCGTGAAAAACATTAAACACATGCAGTTAAGCGCGCCATATTATGATATTCATAAAAGATTACGGTTTTGAACCGTTTAGCTATGAATGGGTTGATCTGCAATGGACTAGATCAATGAATTTAGCCAAAAACAAAAATACTTTTTTGAAAAATTTGACCCATTTAGCTATGAACGGGTCGATCTGTAACGGGCTAGATTAAAAAGTTTGGCTAAAAAGAGATTACAGTTTTGATCAATTTTAGCTATGAACGCGTTGATCTATAATTGGCTAGCACATGGTTCAACTAATAAAAATCAAATCAAAACAGCTAGCTAAGTAGAAAAATTATCAAATGGATCAATCCTGTTAAGGTCTATGTTTAATGTAAACAGCTTTCATAATCATTTCAGATATTCATATTATAACTGTAATTTGTAGTTTAACATATAAAAACAATAACTAACAAAAAAAATTACAGATCAATCTCAACCCGTTTCGACCCGTAGTAAAACTGACCAGTTTCGAGCAGAAAAAATACCTTAGGATCGGTGCAGGGCGTGTAGTCTTGATAATCAGCACTGCATTGGGGGAAAGAGACAGATTTCACTTGGACCGGAGTAGAAACAGACTTTCTAGGAGATTCAACCGATTTCACAATTTCCTCACTTCTGTTGAATCCATTCTTTTCAGAGCAGAAGATCCCACCAAGATAAAACGAAAAGCCGCATAGAACAACAAACATTATCCCCATTGGGACCTTTGAGCTTTTATCACTAGGCTTCGCGGGCTTATCATGCTTATCATCATCTTTTAGCTTCATTTTCCGTTATGGTTTACAACCTCTGCTCACAAAATCAAGTCAAAATCATGTTAATCCCAGCATTTAAATCATACTAAACGCAGATTGAAATTAGTAATTGTGGGATCCACTTAATTATTCAAGATCCAAATATAGAAATGAGATATTAACTTAGATCTAATCAAGATCCAAACTTTAATCTATTACAAGAACACCCACAAACAATAATAGCTGTTTAAGATCCAAATTAAACACATATGATCTAAACAAATGTTTAGTTTAAAAATAAAAAGATAAAGAACACAGATTTCTGCAACAGACCTAGATCTCAGAACTTACTAAATATGGAAACTGTGTTCTTGAATTTAAGGACAGATCTAGCTCATGGATGTACTAATAAATGTAAAATAAAATGCATATTGAAGTCAGCAAATCAGTGTAGATCTGATGGTAAAAAGTATTAATGATTAATAAATGGAAAAATTGGGAAATTTTCAAGATCTGGTGGCAACTACTTCACTATTACTGACTTTTAGTTAGCAGATGTCGATGTCAGATTCAACTTTATGAACAAATCACATGAATTTTGGGCCCAAATTTCAGGAAAAAAATCTGTAGGGTCCTAAATGTTTGTGCCCACTGAGATTGAATGCAGATTGGAGTATTACTTAAGTAACATACCTCAGGTTCTCACCAACCATTGAAGATTGATGATTGTTTGATTCTATCTCATCATTTTACAGTGATTCTTTGATTATCAACCAATTCAATCAGTTGCTACTTATTTTCTTGAAGAAAAAAAAGTGGATCTTGAAGATCAATCAAGTAAGATTTCAGCAGGAACTCATGAATTCAACTAATTTTTTACTGTTATTCAAGATCCATAAGAAATTGACCAAATAAACAAGAACATGAAGTGAACCCATCTCTTAAAATCAGATCTGCATGTATTTGACTGTAAAATATGATTTGGGTTGCATCAAATTCAAGATCTGGTTAGAAGTTAGAACCCTAATGCACATAAAACAGAACAAAAACAGAGGATAAGTAAGTACCTGCAAAATGTCAACAAATCTCCAAGATTTGTGGGTCAGATGAGTGAACCACACACAAGCCCAAAGATTCAGTGATTTCAGTAACAAAATCTAAGAACAATGAGTGTTTATGATGACAAATCTCAGTCAAAGAAAGAGAAATGAGATTGGTTGTTGGGGTGTGAAGGGGTGAGAAAGAGTGTATCTCTAGACTCACACACATAGATGCATCCCTACATGCATGTATATATATACATATTTGAGATGATTATCTTGAAAAGTTACTGGTTTTACACCTTCTGTCTGGCTGTCTTATTTTCATATATTTATTTTTTTATTAAAGAAGAAAGTGATGGAAAGTTTAATGTTCTTTACTTCTGTCTCTGAGTTGTGTCTTTAATAGTTTAACTTTGTTTTTTCTTCATGAGGTAAAACTTTATTTCAGTAGATGTACCAAGTACATATATAGAGATTTTGATCATATATAAGGATGTTACTATGTTTAGCAACGAATGAAAATAGAAAGTTTTTACCTTTTCAAGTTTTTGTTTTAATATAAACGAATCTTGTTAATTCATTATTCTATTTCAAAGTGATACAATTAAATGTCAATTGTCTATTTTGTTTCTTCTTTTTTTTTTTGCTTTATGAGCTAAACTTGAAATTCTACTGGATCTAGTCGGTGTAAGTACACAAAAATGCATACATAGCAATTTAGATCTGGTAACTTATGGTTAACATATTAAACCAATTTATTAAAACACACCAATATATTTAGTTGTGTTAAAATATCGATCATGACGCAGAGACGTCAGAATCATGTACTTGGAATATGACTCGTGAACCCATGTATCTAAATAAGTTACATGGGTTTTCGAGTCATAAACAGATTGACATATTATAAATGAGTTACACAGAGATCTTATAAAATATACCTTTAAAGTACTTTTTTTAATACTAATTAGGGTTAACTAGTTAACATGTAACACGTTTAATTAAAATAATTAAACATGTCAACTTAAACAGAACTTATTTAATTTAAGCAAGATAACATGTAAACTTTAACCGTTAAACATAATCTTTTATTACATGGGTTATGACAACCCAAAACTCTAATTATCTATACAATTCATCAATAATGAAAACGGTAAATGAAAATAAATAACACGAGAAATTGTTTTTCGTATGTTTAAAAACTTAAAGAACAACATTACATGTTCCATAATTACGACAAGACAACAACCGACATTATTTTCACATGTTAATGTTTTGTGTTATCACATTCGTTTTCATATTACATATGTGGTCACAGTGGTACTTACGGAAAAGAATCCTAGGGTATTGTAAGGGCATGAACTAAATCATTGAGAGGCCTCATTATTATTTTAAAAATTGCTTATATTTAAGTTTCTTAAAAATAAAATAAAATCAATTTAATTTACAATTCTCAAAATCAATGCAAAGAAGTACGAATGAATCATGCTTCTGATTGAACTTTTTTTATGAACGATTAGATGTACTACTGATATTTTATCTATCATTTAACGTCATAATAATTTTTACATTTCATTACTCTACTTTAAAAATGGTTTTTACATTCATCACTCTTTATTTCATTAGTTTCTTATTAATAAATACCATTTAATAAAAATGTGTCTGTGTGATTTCTTTTACCATCACGCCGCGGTGTTTCACGAGTGACCATGGGGCCACGTTGGCTAGTGTAACTACGTGAGTTGTATGCTGCATGACCTAAAGACGACAAGTATTCGAGTCAGGTGACTTACTGATTTACTAGTTGTTGGTTTTAAGAAAACCTAACATCATTAATATTTTAAAATTTAATATATGTATGTATGTATATATTAATATATATTTTACAACAGTTATCTTTTGGTATGGACTTACAATCTTTACGAAAAATGAATAACGAAATATAAAGTGTGAATTCTAAATAAAATTGTAAATTAGATTGTAAAAAAACATATATTTTTACAAAAAACTAGACCAAATAGCAGTTCCAGTTCACTGACTCATCAATCCGACTGACATACGAAAAGTTCAAATTAAAACGTTTAAAAATACTCAACCAACCTGTTATGTAACCGATCTAAACCGACAATTTAATTCTGAAAACAACTTTAATTTTTTGACAACTTAATTTATAATTATTGTGGGGTCCGTATATATCACTCCTTTCACGTCACAAGCGTTAGAAATATATTTTGATTTACTCATAATAACAAATTGGCTATTGGTAACACATGGGCATGCAATGGTGCAAAAGTACATAGATATGTCATGACTTAGAAGTAAACAAAGAGGCCACCAAAATAAATGGTAATCATATATGTTAGTTATTTTTTGATAAATGTTAAAAAGTATTTTTTATAAGTGATAATAGTGCCCAGGGCCGGATTGGTAGACTTGAAACATTATGTTGTATGTAAGGTAGTTATCGTGTACTTTTAGAATTGTATTTTTGTGTTAATTTTGTAGGACTTTTAGGTCATTTATATGTTTGATTGGGCCTTATAAATCTCTTGAAAAGCTTGTGATCAGAATGTGATATGTTTGATTTAAAAACTTTTTGTAAAAATGTTGTTTTTACTCCATAACTAGAAATGCCTTCGAGTGTGTTGCGTTGGTAACTACACCACAAATTTGAATGTGAAAACGCGAATACAAAAATGTATCGTAATGACTATCATTCCAGCGTATAACACTAATGCATCAAGCAACCGAAACGAAAAACATTAATGTCAACAGCAGTACAACACAAAGTAAACTTAGCAACGTGCCACATGAAGCATGTATTCATATTTTTTTAACGAACGAGGAAAACAACGTTAGAATATAAAATAACCCTAATGAGCAACGAAGAGAAAAAATATATATTTAACATATGCATCAAGTTTTTTTATTTTCATACATGAGTAATACATTGCATGACCTTAAGACGACAACTATTCGAGCTAGGTGACTTATTGGTCTTGCCACCAAAGCACGATCCCTAAATGGGGTTTACGAATCTCCTATAAACCAAAAGAAAACCAAAATTTATCTATAAACCAGACATAGAGAGCAAAATCGTTTAAAAAAAACTCATCAAAAGTAACACGTGTTAAGTAGGCTCCAGATAATTTTCTTTTTAATTTTAATCTTTTCATGTCCTTACACAACTTCCCAATCAAATGGGATAAAAAACTAAAAAAAAAACACGACAGTCACTTGTTTGTATTTTACGTATGTGTATGTCATTATCTCCTATTTTATTTTAAAACAATATTTTGAATTATTTAATTATGTAGTCTTCTTATTTTAATAGTAATGTTTTTTAGCAAATTAACATAAAACAGAAGAAGTTGCGTAACGGATACACGAAATCAATGTAGTATTATAACGTGTAAAGTCATATGTCTCCTTTCTTGAGATGGAAATTTGCGAAGCCCCAAAATTACTAAATTCGAAACATTTATCATTATTTAATACTAATTCAACCTTCACCAACCACCACCGACAAGTTGACATTAATATATAATCAAAAAATTCCTTATGAATTCATTTAAATTAGTCAAATTTATCTTTAAATTCGGAAGATACATTTATTTACAAAATAAATACTTGTGTACGGGTGTATTGTGACACATTTTATACAAAATCAATTTTATGTATAGTGCTGCAAGAAACGTATAAATACTTACACACAAGTGAAAGATAATTTATAAAGAGTATAAATACTTGCATACTTTTTTTCACCTTTTCTTTTTTTACCTAAAACTGGTTACTTAGTAAACGTCATTCTATTTACATATATAAAGTTTTATTTACATTTACTATTATAACTTATATGCTATGAGTTGTATAATATAAATGTGAACCTAAGTCGGTTTACTTTATTAAGTTAATAATATTTTTGTTATTAACTTTTCTTACAAAGAATATCACTATCATCACCCTTCATTAAACGAGCACTCCTCCATTGCTTATGATGAAAGTATTAAATACTAGTTTTAGTAAACTCGTGTTAGACGGGTTGAATAAATAAAATATTAATATAATAAAATTTACTAATTATAAAATGATATTCTAAGATATGATATGACTAAACTTACGTATGAGAAATTACTATAAATAATAAAACAGTTTTGTCAACTTTATAAAAATTTGTTATTAAACTTTTTTGCAAAAAAATAAACATTTTGTTCTAAAACAAACCGTATAAAAATATCATTTTTAATTTTTTTTAATTTATAAATCCTAAATTTAATTATTTTGTGTATTAAATTTAAAAAAAAGTGTTAAATAATATTATTAGTAATTAAGGTAATCTACAAATATTAATAAAAAAAGTTTATTTTGCTACTTTTCATATTCTTAAACCATCTTTTTGACACTTGTCATTTTTTTTGAACATTCTCACTTATTTTCCCTCCAAAAGGGTATTAAAGTAATTTAAACACTAAAAAAAATTTCTCTCTTCATAAAAACTAATTTGGTCAATTGATATATTTTTTTCTCTCATCTATATTTTTTTTTAAATCAAACTATGTTTTTAAAAATAAATTTTATTAAGAAAATTAAAATTTATATATTTTTTAAAAATTAAA
>BJCM01084746.1:0-33322 GCA_018326385.1 Flaveria bidentis
CACATGTTCAACAATTTGGTGATTGTTAAAGGATATTAGTGTTGACTGTAACTTTGCACCATCAGTTCTCTCAAAGACTCTACAACTTTCAATCGGATAACGATGACGGGCCATGATCGCAAATCCCTTATCATCATCCCTAAATCAAGTTAGTTAGTAGAAAATTGCTTAATGTTGGGTCACGCCCCAATTAAACACACACACAAACTCTCACGTATGTATTTGAAAGTAAATTGCAGAAGACAAAAAACTTGTAAAACAAACTCACATCTTCATTCATATTAAATGGGCTATATATAGCCTTACAAAAGAGAACGTGGGAACATGATAAAAGCAACAAAAATACTATATAAAACTACCTACTTAGTCTATTTTCACTAAACAACCGGTAGACTAACTCTTCTACCCAACGTGTACTAAGACTTCATCAACTTAGCCCACATCTTCCTAAGAACCCGGTCAAAATAAACTATCATTTGACCATATCTTTAATTCTAATAAACCTGGAAAACAAACATTTAATAAAACTTAAGTCAAGATTAAATCCAACATTCACCCCCTTAATCTTGACCCATCAAAGCAATGCCGATTCCTCCCAAATTGGCTTCATTGTCTTGATTTTTCCATTTTATGCACTCATAGCTAAAGTGACCAAACGTTCCACAATCAAAACATCTAATTCCACTTTTGTCGCCTCTTCCCAAGCCTTTACCTTGGCCTCTTCCACCTCTTTCATTGTTCCTCCCACGACCTCTTCCTCTTCCATTACTTTCACCACACTTTTGTTCATTGACCATCAAAGGTTGTCCTTATACCTCATCCTTTGCTTCATGACTTTGAAGACTTTCTTCATAAGCTTTCACCCTTCCAACTGCTTCTTCAAATGGAATTTTTGCAAGGTCCGTATATTGTTCAATAGGAGTTACAATTGGTAAGTACTTCTTCGGAACCGAATTGAGAAACTTTCTCACAATCACCTCCTCATCAAGACATGAACCAAGACTTTTAAATTTAGCAACAATACCACTTATCTTACCCGAAAAGTCATTGATTGATTCATTTTCTTTCATCTTTAGCATCTCCAATTCATTTCTTAAGGTTTGCAACCTTGCCTTTTGCACTCGTTCGGCTCCTAGATAACGAACCCAAATTGATTCCCAAACATCTTTCACATTCTTGTGTTTTGCAACCTGTAAAAGAACATTTTCCAGGAGAGTTTGATAAATTATACATTTAGTGGTATAATTCTTCTTCTCATCAACCTCATCTTTAGTTATAGCATCCCAATGTCCATATGCCCTTAACACGGTTTCAATCATAATAGACCAAGTAGTGTAATTAGTCTCGGTTAATTAGGGCATTGAAACGGTACGTTACCTTTCTCACGAACCATAATTTCTTGCTTTTCTCCCGCCATTTTTATGCAGCAGATTACTCTTCTCAATCTAACTTTCTTTCTCAAGCAAACTGCCGGTCACGGTTGTCTCTTTCGGTCTCGGTTTAACCTTTCTCGGTCTAGGTTCATGGTCTCACTCCAGAAGATAACTTCTAGAAACGGTCTTCTTCTCACCGGTTCTGATCCAGTGGGCTATAACGGTCTTTTCTATTCCTACCGGAGTTTAGTTTTCGGCAACGGTCTTCGGTCTTCGGTCTTCGGTCTTCGGTCTTTGCTGCTGTAGCAGCCGGCCTTCTCACATTCTTTCTGTGGTTCCCATGAAGTTGGTCTCCTTCTTCTTGAGCCCTAAGCTCTCGTACCAAATGTTGGTTCACGCCCCAATTAAACACACACACAAACTCTCACGTATGTATTTGAAAGTAAATAGCAGAAGACAAAAAACTTGTAAAACAAACCACATCTTCATTCATATTAAATGGGCTATAAATAGCCTTACAAAAGAGAACGTGGGAACATAATAAAAACAACAAAAATACTATCTAAAACTACCTACTTAGTCATATTTCCACTAAACAACCGATAGACTAACTCTTCTACCCAACGTGTACTAAGACTTCATCAACTTAGCCCACATCTTCCTAAGAACCTGGTCAAAATAAATTATCATTTGATCATATCTTTAATTCTAATAAACTAGAAAACAAACATTTAATAAAACTTAAGTCAAGATTAAATCCAACACTTAATTCATAGACTGTATGAATAAAGAAACTAAGGACATGTAAGTATGTAACCTGTTGATATAAAATAAAGCATGACAAAGATATGATTCTAGACTTTATACCTGTATGACCGCAGAAGAGTTAAAACCATGAATTCAGATTCGGTGAGGAGTATATTTCCTTGTGCATACAACTCCAATATATTGTAGTAAGCATTAGCACCAACCCCAAATTGAAAGAGAACTATCTACTCAGACGAAAGGGTAAATGAGAAATAAGCATGCTATTGAAAACACAATCCAATAATCAATGAAGTATAAATAAATGCATAAACAAGATATACCCGATCATATCCAAGCCGCCTTACATCCTCAAGCCTTCTAGTTCTTATGTGTTTTCGCAATTTAAGAGTAAACCCAGAAGGAGTATTACTTTTATCCCTGTAAACATCAAAGAAATCAAATGTACACTTTAAAACATTTAACAACTTACAACTTATATGCACACAAATATAGATATCTTCTTCCCTTAGCTAAGTTAAAACATTTTGTTTTTGATTACAGAAATGTTTTGTCACAATGATTAACACTTATATAGTTCGTTATAGGAAACACATGTAGTATAACTCGTAAGCAATCTGAAATTTGCTACAGATATATTCACGTCAGTTGTACACCAGTTATATAAACATTGATTTCTAAAAGTAGAACTATATTTCTAGTTCTTGAACCTAAGATTATATCCAGATGACATTATAGTATTATAAAAGACCACCCCTAACTTAAAAATTTAGTAATTTAACAATAAACGAGCCGAGCCCGAGCTTGATAATTTTTTGATGAGCCAAGCTCAAGCGTTAGAAATAAAACTTCAAACGAGCTGAGCTCGAGCTCGAGCTTTCTAAAACTAAAATGAGCCGAGCTCGAGCCTAAGTGAGCTCGGGCTCGTTTACACCCCTATTAGCATGATATCAACACTATTTTCGTACAACTCAAAAACTTTGTGTTTTTATGATATCAACACCGTTTTTCGCATAGTATTATAAACTCTTTTTAATAAAAACATTGTTTTTTTCTAAAAAATATAGCAATGTTATACATGTTTTAAAAAGAAAAAGATGCTCAGGTATATTTTCTAAAAGAAATTATAAAGTATATAAATCTCAACCATTGAAGTAATTTCATTATAACTCACGATTATTTCCTTACACTATTTTTACAAAAATCTCACTTTGTACGTGATCTTTCTTCTATACATACATACATATATAATACATATGTATGTATGTATGTATGGAACGTGTGTATGATGATATTAGACACCTAACTTTTATGTGAAACCAATCGATATCGTTTTGCTTAATAAAACTTACAAACCTAACTAATATATATTTCACTATTTTTTCCATTGATGTGTACATATCTTCTTTCTCCAAATTGATGGGCATAAACAAAAAAATATATTTCTTCTCCATCCATCAAAATCCAATAGCAATAGACTTTCTTTTTATGTGTTTTACGTAATCACTCAAAAAAAAAACATAAGAAAAGTTTATTTTACAAATGAAATCAATGTGTTGCACATATGAATAAATGTTGCAACTCAGTAGAGGCAAATGATTTTTTTTCTTTTTTTCCTCTTTGCATTGATATATGCTTTTTTGACATTTTCCCTTTAAAATATCGTGGCCATAAATGGTTCCCTTGTTCTCTCCTTTTTTTTAAAACCTTAACATAAATTTACATATTTGTTACACATAGGCATCTATAAGTAACATATTTTTCATTTAACATAGCGTTACGTATACATAACACTTTTCATTTCCGTATTCATGTTCAACATATATATAGTAGATACTTAGGGTAGGGTTCAAATGTTAACCCTCTATTATTATGATAATTGTGTTAACACGTCAAGATCAATTAAAATCATTATTATTTTGTTGGATTAGAAATTATTACACATATACAAAAATATATTCCATTACGTATATATGTAAATTCGTAAGCTTAAAAAAGTTTACACTAGTGTAAGTTACGCTTACATTTTGTAAATATCTATAGATGTAAGTGTTACTAACACAAGTATAAAATGTTTTTAAGAAAAGTGTAATTTACACTAAACCGGTGTAAACTTTTATTCACTTACAAATTTACACATATACATAAAAGAACATTACATTGTATATGTGTAACGAACTAATGATGTTATTCGAATAAAAATAATAATGGTTTTGATTGATCTTGACGGGTTAACTGGTAAGCACAATGCTAACTTGTGAACACTAGGTTAACATTTGATTTGATCTCTCTATATATAATTTATATACACACATACATACATACATACATATATATAGGGATGCAAACGAGCCGAGCCGCTCGTGAGCTAGTCGAGATTGGATCGATAAAAAGTTTGAAACGAGCCGAGCTTTATCGATCTCGAGCCGAGCCCGAGCTTGAAAGAAGGCTCATTTAATTATCGAGCCCGAGCCCGAGCTTCAAGTATCAAGCTCGAGTCGGCTCGCGAACCTAAACGAGCTTTTTATTTATATTTATTTAATTTATTAAATATGTTATATAAATAATATCTATTATATATAAAGTTATGATAAAAAACAATTAAATAACATGAATAATGTTATATGTAAAATATATAATTATAAATATGTATCGAATTAAATATAAAAATATTAAAAATAATATTTAAATAAATAAACGAGCCGAGTCGAGCCAAGCTCGAGCTTGAAAAGTATTTGTTGAGCCGAGCTCGAGCTTTAAAAATAAAGCTTAAAACGAGCCGAACTCGAGCTTTAAAAATAAAGCTTAAAACGAGCCGAACTCGAGCTCGAGCTCTCCTAAGTCATCACGAGCCAAGCTCGAGCGCATACGAGCTCGGGCTCGGCTCGGCTCGTTTGCACCCCTATATATATTACTTAATTCATAATGCATCTAAAAAAACATAAAGTAAATTGATATAAATAGTTGAGGACCTAAAAAAGAGCCCCAACTTAAAAAAAGTTGACAAGTAACTATTCATGATTCAAGTTTTCTTTTTCGTTGAAAGTGTCATTAGAAAATAAAGAAGATCGAAAGATATAACTAATGTCGCTATCTAGCTTTTAATAAATGACAAACCCTTTTCATCACCTACTACTTTAATTCAAGGGCTATATATAAATCATGCGGCAAAGTGATGAAACCAAAACCATTTGATCATATAATCAGTTGAAAGTCATGGCACCATCCTCTGTAATTGGCATCATGTTCATCCTCCTGGCCGTGGCGGAATCGAAAGAAGGATTATCTAAATCTGACGTAGATCTTTTAGAGTTTCCTTTAAATTTAGAATACCTAAAACCTGAGTTCTTCTTATATGGATCTTTAGGGAAGGGTCTTGATCATATCCAACCCAATCTTATTTATAAATAAATGCTATATATGATTTGTCTTGAATTCTTGATTGAGTTGAAAATCAATATCAGTGTTTTTATATAATACTAGTATGTGAACCCGTGCTTTGCCGTGAGTTGTTAATATTTATAACACTTGATTTCGATTATTTGTACACTAGTATTTAATCCGTAGATATGGATAAAAATTATACTGACAACTCCGTTTTGAAAAAAAATCATGTTGAAATGTTGATATAATTTAGCACATCATAGCGACGTGCCACGTGTGAGTACCACATTCATTTTTATCAATTTTTTTTCGTTTCTCTCTCCTATTAAATAACTACTAATAACATTATATATTCATTTTTGCATTATAATTAATATTTTTATACATTAAGAAAGAGGTATTTTAATTAATATGTCGTATTTCTAATCATATCATGTCTTAATATATCGTTTTAAAATTAATAATTTTTATTCTATTTAATATTTTATTTATTTAACCATGTAATACACGGATTTACTAAAGCTAGTTTTATTCATAAAGAGGTCCGAAAATAAAGTTGAATTAATAGAATTGTAACATTCGATGGTTAAGAAGGCGTATCATAGTATTCTAACACATAACATATCATTTATGGATCATAAAAACTGTATGTTTTATAAGAACGAATGTATGTCACTTATAACCGACATAAAGTATTGGATATTTGTTGATAATTCTGATAATGTAGAATGTGTGCGTGTAGAGCCATAAAAAGCACAGTGCCTGGATTTGCTAGGCCACTGATGAACTTAACCGTAACTGCATTTGCAAACATTATCAACGCCGCATTTGGAAGGCCCTTGTATCCACCCTTCGATCCCTATGCCAACGATATTAACTACCTGATTGCGTCCTACGTCATCCCTTATGTCGGTCTCACCGGTTATGTTGGTGCAAATCCATTGCTCCAAACTCCTACTGCAAAAAGGGTACGTTCCTTTAAATTAATAAAAGTCCTCCTGTATCATTATCATTATCATTATTATATATATATATATATATATATATATAAAGAAAGAAAGAAAGAAAGACACATCACACATGTATGATGTATGTTTTAAAAAATAAACAATCTGATGTCATTCACTGCAGCTTGTTGCCGGTCTTTTGGGAGTAGAATCAGGATAAGATGCAGTTCTTAGAACCCTTCTCTACCAAAGGGCAAAACAAAGGGTAATTCCGTATGGCATGACAGTTGCTGAAATTACTGATAGGATTTCAATGCTACGTAACAAGTTAGGAGGTGATGGCCTGAAAGACGAAGGACTCGTCGCCTTCAATAAGAAAACAGGGAACATTTTGGTTGCTACTAACACATACTCATTGTCATACGCTCGGACACCAGAGGAAGTCCTACGCATCGTATATCAAACAGGAAAAGAAGGCCTTCCTGGAGGCTTTTATCCTCATGGCGCCAATGGAACTATTGCCACACAATATCTCAACTCCCCCAAAAACTAAGCTTACTTTCATTATCTGCTACTAAAAAAACATAACACATCATTTATGTAATGCTTCATGTCGATCTACGAAATTGCAACACTACCATGAATAAAAATGTTATTGCATGAAAGTGAACCCTTAACTTGGTACACAAGTCATATGTCTGGCCATCATATACATCCTAAAATTCAACCCTGCAGATAGATGATGAATCAGATAGTAACAATAATATATAAACCGTTTGTTTCATTCATTATCTTCCTTGTGAGAAATGAAGAATTAAGTGGACTCTGTCCAGGACAGAATGTGCATATCATTATGTACATATTCGAATTACTCAGCACGTGTTTTCTAACACTTTAATCAAAACAGGAGGCATATATAAAAAGTAAAAAAAAATGTTTTTTTTTATTTCAGTTTTTCGCCTTGTTGGCAAGACTTTTGAAAAGAAGTTCTTACCACTACCTGAGGCAACTTCAGAAGTATAAACGATAAGGTGTAGATGTCAGTTGATAAGCCTAATTCTGTTATCACATTGTACATGAGGCGCTTATCATCTTTACTAGGCACAAAAGCAATCCTCAAAGTATTTGTCAGTTCAAACAGCCTGTATGACACCTGCAAGTTTCCCCAAAACAGGTCAATATTCATCCCGCTTTTATATCAATTTTCTCTGCAAACCATAAGACTTATTTACCGCAACACATATATATATATATAAGTCATAAGCATGAAATTCAACATTGGGTAGTCAGGAACCAGAGACGGCAACAGTTTCGGCTGACCATCTGGCACTCCTGATCTGCAAACCAATAATTTGCCATGTAAAACTATTAAGCATCAATTAGGTACCAACTTACATACCTTAGCCATATGTGAATCTGAGATATGTAGGTTTCCAAATTGATTTTTCCCAACCATATAATGCATAAAAGGAAGTCACATCAAAGCTCAAGTGATAATTTACTTGATTTTTTTCATACTGGTATAAACTTGTATACACACTACATGCAAAACAAGAAAATATAAAGTGAAAAAGAATACAAAAATTAAATACTATCTGAAGCCATTTAGATACCGAATGATAGAGCATTTGACAAGTACACGCACGTGATGGGGATCCAGGAGGTGTAAGGATGTACTCAGTGGCGGAGCTTAAACTATCTCGTAGGGGGGACGGGGGCGAAATTATTTTTTTTAGGGGGGGCAAACTTGATATTTATATAAACATTTACACTACTGGGCCAAATATTTATACTTTCGGGCTAAAATTTAACACTACGGACGAAAAAAATAGGGGGGCGGCGTCATGGATATTATCACAATAATAATTTTGACTGATATTCTACGTTTAACCTCTGCTTACTCCAGCTTTTCCATCCACCTTTCAACCTATGGTAGTAGATTAGCATAGTCACACACACAGACATGCATCATAAGTACACACACACAGACATGCATCATAAGTACACACACACACATGTGGCCTTACACCAGTTGGGTGGTAGTAAGCATACAACATCCCTATAATCCATATGTAGCGATTAAGGCCAGACTGAAAATGCCATTCCTACAGAACATGGATGTATGGCTTTGACGGATCAGTGTATCCTAAATTAATATGAATACATTAATACATATGTAAATCACATCACTCCATAAATTGTTAATAACTAGAGTTATTCCCGTCGCGCTTTGCGGCGACAGGCGAGAACCTCATTTATACAAGTATTCATTATAAAATGAATAACATTGTCTTTTTACCGCGTGTGCGTAATGCTTAATTGTTACAAAAAAGACTGTCCTAATTTATAAAGAGCATCTCCACCTATATGATACTATAACACACGCATGCACCTGTTCTTTGTCAATCTAAACCAACTTGTTCAAAAACAACCTGATATCATGTTCTCGGTACAAGTAATCACCACTCGTGTGCGAGATTTCATTTCATCATCTATAGTAGTCTATGCAGAAAAGCACAAAATAGACCTGCATGTCGGCCAGTGGCGGGACAGAGATAGGAACCATGAAAATTCATACTTCTTAGAGTTCAGCAGATAGTGTATAATGAATTTTCCTCCCATAAAATGACCTTGTTAAGCATCAGTTTTAGTCCATGTAAATTCGGTCTTGCAGATAGGATCCTAACAAACTAAAGTTAATATAGTAAAAATCTAGTATACCACATCTTAGTCCAAACTAATTTCTTATATGCATTCTACTGTTTTGCATGCAAATATCTAATTTAAAGGCCTAATATTATTTCAACATGAATGTTTGATTCATATGTAATCGAAAACAAAACCACGTCCCTAGTATTTCTAAACACGCATATAACAATCAAGATAACTTGAATATTCCTGCAAAACAATCGGTTGACATCCCAGTAACAACAAACGGTCTCTTGATGCTGGCAATAAAAAAGGATATTTTCTATGAAGCTACTTGTCATCATGTTAGCAACTCAAAAAATACGATTCACATTTTCAGATTTAAAATTGCAAGTTTAAAATCATCCATCTGATGCACTGTTCAATTACCCAATCAAAACCTAGGAATGAAAGTTGTAGAGTCTTTGAGAGAACTGATGGTGCAAAGTTACAGTCAACACTAATATCCTTTAACAATCACCAAATTGTTGAACATGTGAAAGATGATTCAGGTGTAAATGACTCACCTGGTCCACCACAAGCTAAAAAGGACAATCACAAGGCAGTTAAGTCCAGCGATTCTAGTAAAAAGAAGGATAGTACCCATGCCAAATTAACAAGCTACATTGAAGGTTGTTCTGGGGGAGGCTTTGGGTTATGAAATTTAGTAGTGAAATTAATGCATGTAATTTTCTCTTTGTGGTTCGTTCTGTAAAAGTTAATCATATCACAAATTTTTTAAGAAGTTAAAAAATATATGTTAGTTATAAAGCTGAGAAGTCATACGGTTCACTTTTTGAGTCTTAGAAGTAAAAATTTCTTCCTGTAGAACGGGGGTATGTCAAATAACCTAGCAAAATGTGTTCAACTCAATATATGTAGGCTCATGTTTTTAAGCTTACCTAATTTGATTACTTCAGATTTCTTATCTCTGGTTTTCAAATATATGTAATTGTATCAAATGAATAATGAAAACTCTCAGTCTCCTCATTTTTCAACCTTATGCTGTTCGCACCATCGCACACACTTACTGGTTTTTACTTTTACTTCCAACTACTCTTTCTTTGATAAGTAGTTCTTCATATTGGTAATAACAAGAACCTTTTCCATATTGTTAGTCTTGACATGCTTTGAACTACTTTTTTTGCAGATTTATGATGAGTTCTGTCCGTTATTGTTAAATCAGTTCAGCTCGAGGGTGTCTGTGAAATTTGAGACGTTTGATGATGCATTGGATGAATTCTACAGTAAAATGAGGGTGTCTGAAATTTTAACAATCTGTTAGCATTTTTAACAAAAAGCTATATTCGTTGCACAAATGTAAGGATGATTAAACTACTAGCATAGCCAGAATCAGTGGAAGGAAGGATCATGATGCTACTTTAATTTTATAAATTATGATCTTACTATGATAAAACACGTCAATTAATTTTACAAAAATTAGAGGGGGCACTCAAGACCATAAAACTTTAAAAATTTCTAGAAAAAAAGGTAAGTGAATGTAAATGGGCCAAAAAGAATGACCTAAGTGAATAGACCATACCAGCAAAAAACAACATGTATCTAAACGAACCCATCTTCACCCTGTTTAAATGCCTGAGATCGGAAGTTGGTGACCATAAATCGAACCCAATTCGACCCGTTAACCCAAATCGCACATCTCCCCAGTTCTAGCAAAATATCAGAAGATACCTCAATCAAAGTGTGCCCAAATGGCTGTATGAAAGCTGAATTGATGAAATCACCCTACCATGACAAGCAAAATAAAATGTATACGTCTTTAAACCTTTAATGTTCTAGGCTAATCTAGCTGGATATCGCCAAACCAACCTTTAATGTTCTATGCAAATCCAGCCGAATATCTCAGCCCTAGAACCCTAAGGCGCCTTAGTTTAACAGAAAAAATGACATGCATAATTTTGCATTCCAAATTAGTACCACATCTGAAACAGCTACAAAACAGATCACTTTTAACATTTATAACTTAAATTGCAGCAAGTGATAAAAAAATGTAAGGAGAATAAAATATTAGTGTGGATGTACCTTGACCAAGCTTCAATATTGAAGGATTTAAAAAGACACTTGATGCATTCTTAAAAGCAACAAAGTCAACAATTGAGGTAGGGCCTCCCTCACCAATTCATGCCACAATAATAATAGCCAAAATAGAAGAAGAAAACTATTACCAAATGTGTTACATCAGAGCATATAAATATAGTAGTATTTATTATCAAATACAATAAACGTTACCTGTAAAACAACATATGTATCCACAAAGAACCTTGAAGGCTTGAACTGTTAAAAACAAATCAGAGAGATAAAAGTTCCTGTGAAGACAAAGCCTGATAATTAAAAAATGACAGAGGGAAAACCACTTACAGTGTAGAGTGGCTCCTAGATGCATTTATAATAAGCTTTTCCCTTTGATCTAACACATGATAAGGAAAATAAGGCACGGTTTCCAGCATTGTTAGCATTTGTAATGTGGACTTCATATCCCATAGTGATCTACATTTGTAATGGCTGCATTCTAAATACAAACTTCATTAATTATCATCTAAAACACTTCAATTTTGACAAATAGATAAGAAAACATGTTATTAACAACACAAACCAGAACCCACGCAGATATCCCATAATAACAATCGTCCATTGGCTTATCAGGAACTGCCCTTATACCCTTTCTAGATGATGATCCACCTGCAGATGATGACCTAAATTTCCCACCTGCAGATTTACCATTTATCGGGCATATATCCATATGCTTTATGATCTAATCCTCTGCATTTTCCTCATATTAGATTGTTAGAATACAGGCATTTCTAATCATATAACAAAACCAATATCTATGCACATAAAGTAGACTAAGCCAAAAAAGATTAAGCAATTTAAATCTGCGATGAGGTTTGTAGAAGATGTACCTTGTGTCTTTGAAATTACAGGGGTCAACCTTGCCAAAGTGGCAGAGCCGCAGAGTTCAATTTGATCCCTCGATCTAACATATCATTTACGAACTTAACTGCATCGAGAACACATTTAAGATCACCTAACCCACCAACCAAATGTCCCTCGTTTTGATCATCACGGTAATATGTGCTTAACTTCTTTTAGTTTCATACTCTATATCAAAAAGACAAACTAAAATAAAATATTATATAACATGTAGAATCCTATCGTGGAGCACCAAAAAAACCATCATATCTAACATTGTTTTAACCATAGCAACAACCTGAACATATAAATAAATAGTGTTTATAAAAGATTCAAACCTATCATTCAAATCATCCCCCTATCAGATGGCCAAATAGAACAACATGTTTGCGATCATTAGAGATTGGTTTTTTCACTCGGAGTTCTTGCAGAGTGGAATCGTGCAGTACCAGACACGAGATAGATCTTCCAAAGAACAAGGCCTTTTTCGAATAAGCCAATAGGACATCCTCTCCTAAGCTAAGGAAGTACTTCAATGAAGGCATCGAGTGATTTCACCCCTTAAGTAAGGCGAATTGGCAGAAGCAAGCTACAAGCATTAGCAACCGCTTTCGTTTAATCTTTTGTAAAAATAAAATAAAATAAAAAAGTGACATCGGGACCTTATTGCCTCTCGTTGCTTACTTTAAATCGAGTAAGAGTCATGCCTTATGTATTCAAGTGTCAAGGCCATAAACCTTTAAAATTTTCTAGAAAAAAAAGGTAAGTGAATGTAAATGGGCCAAAAAGAATGACATAAGTGAATATACCATACCATCTTGACCCAATTCTAGCTAAATATCAGAAGATACCTCAATCAAGTGTGTCCAAATGGCTCTATGAAAGCTGAATTGATGAAATCACCCTGCCATGACAAGCAAAATAAAACGATTACGTCTTTAAAACCTTTAATGTTCTAGGCAAATCCAGCTGGATATCGCCAAAGCAACCTTTAATGTTCTGTGCAAATCCAGCTGGATATCTCAGCCATAGAACCCTAAGGTGCCTTAGTTTAACAGAAAAAATTACATAATTTTGCATTCCAAATTAGTACCACATCTGAAACAGCAACAAAACAGATCACTTTTAACATTTATAACTTAAAATGAAGCAAGCGATAAAAAAATGTAAGGAGATTAAACTATTAGTGTGGACATACCTTGACCAAGCTTCAATTATGAAAGATTTAAAAAGACACTTGATGCATTCTTAAAAGCGCCAAAGTCAACAATTGAAATATGGCCTCACTCACCAAAATATGCCACAATAATAATAGCCAAAAAAGAAGAAGAAAACTATTACCAAATATGTCTCATCAGAGCATATAGAAACAGTAGTATTAACTATCAAATACAATAAATGTTACCTGTAAAACAACATATGTATCCACAAAGAACCTTGAAAGTTTGAACTGTTGAAAACAAATCAGAGAGATAAAAGTCCTTGTGAAGACAAAGCTTGATGATTCAAAATTGACAAGAGGGAAAACCGCTTACAGTGTTGAGTGGCTCCTAGAGGCATCTATAATAAACTTTTCCCTTTGATTTAACACATGATCAGGAAAAAGATGGCATAGTTTCCAGCATTGTTAGCATCTGTAATCTAGATCTCATATCCCATAGTGATCTGCGTTTGTAATGGTTGTAGTCTAAATACAAACTTCATTAATCATCATCTAAAACACTTTAGATTTTACAATTCGATTAGATAACATGTAAAGAACCAACATGAAACCAATTCCTCCAGGGTTTTTTATTAGATCAAAACAAAAAATATTGCGGAAAAAATATAAATTAGTTATTGAATACACAAAAGTCCAAATATCATGAAAATAGTTTAAGATTAAACCATGGTGACCACCGGCCTCACAAAACTTTAGCTAGCAGTTCCACAACATAGCTAGTAATGTATATATTGTCATGTTATTGATAAGATAAAGCAAAAGCCATGCAAAAAACCCATAATAATTTGCTTATCTGAAATGCCCTTTTTACCCTTTGTTGATGATGATCCGCCAACCTGCAGATTTACCAACTATTTGGCAGGCATCCATATGCATGCTTTGTGATGTGCATTTTCCAGATACAATAATTATTAGAAAACATGCGCACATTTGGTATGAAATAAGAAAGAAACCAATATCTATCTGTGCAGAAGAAGCAGAGTACACAAAAGAATAATTAAGCAAGCAAGTAGTAACAAGTGCATTAGAGCATGGCATAATTTTGACTCACAGAAATAAGCAGATTGAAGGGATAGAATTGACTTATCGTATATGATGAATCTGCTTGTTAATTTCTTTGATGATTCAATTGCGAGAATGGACTGTTTGTTGAAGAATTTCGATCTGATCAATCTTCTGCAATTTTTTTCGGTTAGGTTTCTAAAGTTAATAGTTATCGATAATGAAGTAACTCGACTGAAATTATGGGCTCTTGATCTAATAGTGTTGCCGGCGAGTTCCATATTGAGAGAAAATCAGGGCTAGAGACAACAGAAAGGGCAATGTTATAAAGATTCAGGGGAGTTGATGCTTACAACTCCTAAGATTCAGAAGTAAAATAAAAAAATATATATATATATATATATATATATATATATATATATACATCTCAAAATACATACTTAGCATACCATATTATATCTTTAACTTTACCTTTGTCCTTTCTGCTATCAAAGTGAGTCCAAGTGGCGCTACGACTGCTGGATCCATGAAAACACCTTGCAATGAGAAGTAAAACAAAATGTATATGTCTCGAAATACATTCTTATCATACCATATTTTAATTGTTAGAATACATGCCTATCTTATCAGATAACAAAACCGATATCTCTACACAAGAAGTAGACTAAAGCAAAAAATTATGCAATTTATATACGCGTTAAAGTTCGTAAGAAGATGTACCTTACTTCTATGTCTTCGACATGGCAGGGGTTAATCTTACCAAGGTGGTAGGGATCAATTTGATCCCTCGATCTAGCATATCATTTGTGTACTTCACTGCATGGAGAACACGAATAAGATCACGTAACCCACCAACAAAAATAGTCCCTTGTTTTGATCATCGCAGTAATATCTGCAGAATTTCTTTTAGTTTCATGCTCAATATAAAAAGCTAAAATAAAATATTTTATAACCCGTAGAATCTTGGAGCACCCAATTATATTATAATTGTTTAAAAAGAGTCAAAATTATCATTCAAATCATCCCCCTAGCACATAAAACCAAATACAACCAAAAGGTTTGCAATCATTAGAAATTGGGATTTCAAAATAAGAGTGATGTTTCAAAACCACAAAAGTTTAGCAGTGTCTATAAAAAGCAACATGTAAGTAAATGAATGTAAATGGGCAAAATTAATGACACAAGTGAATAGACCAAATCAGCAAAAAGCAACATGTATCAAACCGAACCCATTTTGACCCGTTTACCCAAATCGCCCATTTTGCCAGCTCTAGCTAAAATCAGAAGATACCTTAATCAAAGTGAGTCCAAATGGATCTATGAAAGCTGAATTGGTGAAATCACCCTGCCATGACAAGCAAAATAAAATGTATACGTCTCAAAATACATACATATAAAAACCATATTATGTCTATAACTTTGTCAGCAACCTACAACATTAATTGCTCCAGTTAATGTGAACGAGAGAAGATATGTTATTGTTTCTAATGTACACGCACACAGGGGTGATGAATAAGAAATACAAACAAACATTTCATCAAACAGTTGGTAGGCATTAACCTAAGTACCTAACATTACACAGACCTTTAATTAATCAAACTTATTGCTTAGCTCCTTTTGTTCCTGTCCTTGGTTTACATTATCTGTTACATGAGTGAATAAGATCCCCAACAATAAAGTGAAGCTAAATGTATTGAAGATATTAGCTAAGAGGTCATATGAACATACCTTTTTGATATAATTTGCAATAAGAAAAGCAATATCTGAAGAGAAATACAAACATAAGGGGTATGAAGAAGGAATACAAACAAATGTTTAATCAGACAGAAACCTAACTTTCATTGATCAAGCTTGTTTCTTAGCAAACCAATATCCGTGCAGAAGAATACATGCATTTTTATCAAATAAGAAACCAATATCCGTGCAGAAGAAGTAGACTAAACCAAATAATTAAACATTTTAGATCTTTGTTGAAGTTTGTAAGAAGACGTACCTTACCTCTTTGAAATGGCAGGGGTCAATCTTGCCAAATAAGAAAATCAATATTTGAAGAAGAAATACAAACATAGGGGGTATGAAGAAGAAATACAAACAAATGTTCTATGAAACAGTTGGTATGCATTAGCCTAACTTTACACAAACCTTTTATTGATCAAGCTTATTTCTTAGCTCCTTTTGTTTATGTCCTTGGTTTACACTATATGCAACTACAATCTGTTACATGAGTGAATAAGATGCCAAACAAAAAAGTAAAATTAAAATTATTGGAAGATATTAGCTAAACATACCTTTTGTTCCTTTTGTTCCTTTTGTTCCTTTTGTTCCTAACATTAGAATAAAACAAGCATTTCATCAAACAGTTGGTAGGCATTAACCTAAGTACCTAACATTACACAGACCTTTAATTAATCAAGTTTATTGCTTAACTCCTTTTGTTCCTGTCCTTGGTTTACATTATATGAAAATACAATTTGTTACATGAGTGAATAAGATCCCCAACAAAAAAGTGAAACTAAAATTATTGAAGATATTAGCTAAGAGGTCATATGAACATACCTTTTTGGACCTCGTATCCCATAGTGATCTGCATTTGTAATGGCTGCACTGTAAATACAAACATCAATAATCATCATCTACAACACTTCAGATTTTACAATTCAATTTCCTCCATGGTTTTTTATTTGATCAAAACACAGAAAAAAATTGCCAAATTTTTCTTTAATTAGTTATTTAATACACAATAAATGAAATATCATGAAAATAGTTTAAATTGAACCTTTATGACCACTTTAATAACGGCTTCACAAAACGTTAGCCGCAAGTTCCACAACATAGAATATAAAATATAAACTATCTTAACTTGCAAAGTCACAAACCATAACCTATGCAAAAGCCCATAAAAATTGGCGTCCATTGGGTTATATTACCTTCCCTTTTTACCCTTTCTTGATGATAATCCATCTGCACATGATTATCTAAATTTCCCACCTGAAAATGCACCAATTATCTGGCATCCATATGCTGCATTTTCCTGATATTAATTGTTAGAATACACGCATTTCTTATGAAATAACAAAACCAATATCTCTGCACAAGGAGTATACTAAACCAAAGAATTATGCAAATTAAATTTGTGTTGAAGTTTGTAAAAAGATGTACCTTGCGTGTTTAGAATGGCAGGGGTCAATCTTTCCAATGTGGTAGGGTTCAATATGATCCCTCAACCTAACATAACATTTGCGTACTTCACTGCAACGAGAACACAATGAAGATCATGTAACCCACCAACCAAAATAGTCCCTTGTTTTGATCATCTCTGTAATATCTGCTGAACTTCATTTAGTTTCATGCTCTATATAAAAAACTAAAATAAAATGATATATAACCTGTGGAATCCTATCCTGGAGCACCCAATTAACAACCATCGCATCTAACATTCTTGTAACCATACCAAAAATCTAAACATATAAAAATAATTGTTTAAAAAAGAAGTTTCAAAATTAAAATTCAAACCATCCCCCTAGCAGATAACAGAATAGAACAAAAAGTTTTGCAATCATTAGAACCTTGAATTTCAGAATAAAAGTGATGATTTATCTATTCAAGACCATAAATTATTAGCTAAGTCTATAGAAAGCAACATGTAAGTAAATAAATGTAAATGGGACAAAAAGAGTAACATAAGTGAATAGACCAGACTAGCAAAAAGCAGAACCCATTGAGTTTAGATAATCATGTGCAAAAAAAATATAAATTTGTTATTGAATACACAAAAAGCCAAATATCATGAAAATAGTTTAAGATTAAACCATGGTGACCACCGGCCTCACAAAACTTTATCTAGCAGTTCCACAACATAGCTAGTAATGTATATATTGTCATGTTATTGATAAGATAAAGCAAAAGCCATGCAAAAAACCCATAAAAATTGGCTTATCTAAAAATGCCCTTTTTACCCTTTGTTGATGATGATCCGCCAACCTGCAGATTTACCAACTATTTGGCAGACATCCAAAATGCATGCTTAGTGATCTGCATTTTCCAGATATTATAATAATTATTACAATACAGGCACGCATTTGGTCTGAAATAAGAAAGAAATCAGTATCTATCTGTGCAGAAGAAGCAGAGTAAACAAAAAAATAATTAAGCAAGCAAGTAGTAATAAGTGCATTAGAGCATGGCATAATTTTGACTCGCAGAAATAAGCAGATTGAAGGGATGGAATAGACTTATCGGAAATGATGAATCCGCTTGTTAATTTCTTTGATGATTCAACTGAAAGAATAGACTGTTTGTGGACGTTGTGCTGGTCTGTCGAGATGCCTTCCTTGACTGTGTTGAAGGATTTCGATCCGATCAATCCTCTGCATTTTCGTCAGTTAGGTTTTTAAAGTTAATAGTTATCGATAATGAAGTAACTCAACTGAAATCGAAGGCTCTTGATCGAATAGTGTTGCTGGCGAGTTCAGAATGAGAGAAGCAACGGTATGAGCAATGGTGTAAATATTCAGGGGAGTTGATGCTTACAGCTCCTAAGATTCAGAAGTAAAATAAAATATATATACGCCTCAAAATACATACTTAGCATACCATATTATATCTTTTAACTTTACCTCTGTCCTTTCTGCTATCAAAGTGAGTCCAAGTGGCTCTACGAAAGTTGAATCCATGAAAACACCTTGCAATGAGAAGTAAAACAAAATGTATACGTCTCGAAATACATACTTATCATACCATATTTTAATTGTTAGAATACATTCCTATCTTATCAGATAACAAAACCGATATCTCTACACAACAGGTGGACTAAACCAAAAAATTATGCAATTTAAATCTGCGATGAAGTTCGTAAAAAGATGTACCTTACTTCTATATCTTCGAAATGGCAGGGGTCAATCTTACCAAGGTGGTAGGGATCAATTTGATCCCTCGATCTAGCATATCATTTGTGTACTTCACTGCATGGAGAACACGAATAAGATCACGTAACCCACCAACCAAAAAAGTCCCTTGTTTTGATCATCAGAGTAATATCAGCAGAATTTCTTTTAGTTTCATGCTCTATATCAAAAACTAAAATAAAATATTTTATAACCCGTAGAATCCTGGAGCACCCAATTAAATAAAAATTGTTTAAAAAGAGTCAAAATTATCATTCAAATCATCCCGCTAGCACATAAAACCAAATACAACCAAAAGGATTGCAATCAATAGAAATTGGGATTTCAAAATAAGAGCGATGATTTATCTATTCAAAACCATAAAATTTTAGCAGTGTCTATAAAAAGCAACATGTAAGTAAATGAATGTAAATGGGCCAAAATAGTGACACAAGTGAGTAGGCCAAATTAGCAAGTAGCAACATGTATCAAACCGAACCCATTTTACCCGTTTACCCAAATCGCCCAGCTTGCCAACGCCCAACTCTAGGTAAAATCAAAAGATACCTTAATCAAAGTGAGTCCAAATGGATCTATGAAAGCTGAATTGGTGAAATCACCCTGCCATGACAAGCAAAATAATATGTATACGTCTCAAAATACATACTTATCATACATATTATATCTATAACTTTGTCAACAACCTACAACATTAACTGCTCCGGTTAATGTGAATGAGTGAAAATATGTTATTGTTTTACACGCACACAGGGGTGATGAAGAAGAAATACAAACAAACATTTCATCAAACAGTTGGTAGGCATTAACCTAAGTACCTAACATTACACAGACCTTTGATTAATCAAGCTTATTGCTTAGCTCCTTTTGTTCATGTCCCCAAAAAAAAAGTGAAACTAAACTATTGAAGATATTAGCTAAGAGGTCATATGAACATACCTTTTTGGACCTCGTATCCCATAGTGATCTGCATTTGTAATGGCTGCACTGTAAACCAATTCCTCCATGGTTTTTAAGAGATCAAAACACAAAGAATATTGCCCAAAAATATTAAATTAGTTAAAAATACACAAAAGGCCAAATATCATGAAAATAGTTTGAGATTAAACCTTGATGACCACTTCAATACCCGCTTCACAAAACCTTTGCTAGCAGTTCCACAACATACCTGTTAAAATATAAAATTTCATGTTATTAATAACACAAACCAGAACCCATGCAAAAGAAAACTCATAATAATAGGCGTCAATTGGCTTATCTGAAGTGCCCTTTTTACCCTTTGTTGATGATGATCCAGGAACCTGCAGATGAATTACCAATGATTTGGCATCCATATGTATAAAAATCAGAGAGATAAAAGTCCTTGTGAAGACAAAGCTTGATGATTAAAAAATGACAGAGGGAAAACCGCTTACAGTGTAGAGTGGCTCCTAGAGGCATCTATGATAAGCTTTTCCCTTTGATCAGGACAAATAAGGCACAGTTTCCAGCATTGATGGCATCTTTAATCTGGACCTCATATCCCATAGTGATCTGTAATGGCTGCAGTCTAAATAGAAACTTCATTAATCATCATCTACAACACTTTAAATTTTACAATTAGTTATTGAATACACAAAAGGCCAAATATCATGAAAATAGTTTAAAATTAAACCATGGTTGAAGATCCAGCCCTTTGAATCAGATTCTTGACCAAAACAATTGATCGACACTTTAATTGAAATAAGAATTGAAACAAGAATTAACCTAGGCTTCTACCCTATTTATACTAATCAAAAACAAACTTCTAAAGCTAATCTAACTCAAACTCTTAACCGACTCAATAAATCAAATACCCAAACTTACGAATTAACTCCTTTAAATATTAACTAATTACAAGATTAACCCAACAATGGTGACCACCGGCCTCACAAAACTTTAGCTAGCAGTTCCACAACATAGCTAGTAATGTATATATTGTCATGATATTGATAAGAAAAAGCAAAAGCCATGCAAAAAACCCATAATGACTGGCTTATCTGATGATCCACCAACTTGCAGATTTACCAACTATTTGGCAGGCATCCATATGCATGCTTTGTGATCTGCATTTTCCAGATATTATAATAATTATTAGAATACATGTGTGCATTTGGTATGAAATAAGAAAGAAACCAATATCTATCTGTGCAGAAGAAGCAGAGTAAACAGAAGAATAATTAAGCAAGCAAGTAGTAATAAGTGCATTAGAGCATGGCATAATTTTGACTCGCAAAAATAAGCAGATTGAAGGGATAGAATAGACTTATTGGAAATGATGAATCCGCTTGTTAATTTCTTCGATGATTCAGTTGCGAGAATGGACCGTTTGTGGACGTTGTGTTGGTCCGTCGAGATGCCTTCCTTGACTGTGTTGAAGGATTTTGATCTGATCCGTCCTCTGCATTTTCGTCGGTTAGGTTTCTAAAGTTGATAGTTATCGATAATGAAGTAACTCGACTGAAATTGAAAGCTCTTGATATTATAATTGTGTGCATAAGAAGTAGACTAAACCAAAAATATTGCCAAACAAGATGTACCTTACGTCTTGGAAATAGCAGGGGTCAATCTTGCCAAATAATAAAAGCAATATCTGAAAAAGAAATACAAACAAACGAAGTGGCTGTATTTGTATTCTGCTTCAGCAAAATCAAGCCGAGTAGTTTGGTTCTTATCATACTCTATATCAATAACTAAATTAAAATGATACCTTAATCACCCATCTTGCCAGCTCTAGCTATAATCAGAAGATAACTTAATTAGAGTGAGTTCAAATGGATCTATGAAAGCTGTATTGGTGAAATCACCCTGCCATGATTAGTAAAATAATATGTATACGTCTCAAAATACATACTTATCATACCATAATATATCTATAACTTTGTCAACAACCTACAACATTAACTGCTCCAGTTAATGTGAGTGAGAAAAGATATGTTATTGTTTCTAGTTTACACGCACACAGAGGTGATGAAGAAGAAATACAGAAAAACATTTCATCAAACAGTTGGTAGGCATTAACCTAAGTACCTAAAATTACATAGACCTTTAATTAATCAAGCTTATTGCTTAGCTCCTTTTGTTCCTGTCCTTGGTTTACATTGTATGCAACTATAATCTGTTACATGAGTGAATAAGATCCCCAACAAAAAGGTGAAACTAAAATTATTGAAGATATAAGCAAAGAGGTTATATGAACATACCTTTTTGGACCTCGTATCCCATAGTGATCTGCATTTGTAATGGTTGCACTGTAAATACAAACATCAATAATTATCATCTACAACATTTCAGATTTGACAATTCGATTATAAAAAGTGTAAGGAACAATCTGAAACCAGTTCCTTCATGGTTTTTTATTAGATCAAAACACAGGAAAAAATTGCCAAAATTTTTCTTTAATTGGTTTTATTACACAATAGACCAAATATCATGAAAATAGTTTAAAGTGAACCTTGATGACCACTTCAATACTGACTTCACAAAACGTTAGCTGCAAGTTCCACCACATAGCAAATAAAATATAAATTATCATATTATTGATAACACAAAGTCACAAACCATAATCCATGCAAAAGCCCATAAAAATTGGCGTCCATTGGGTTATCTTAACTTCCCTTTTTACCCTTTCTTGATGATGATCAACCTGCACATGATGATCTAACTTTGCCACCTGCAAATGCACCAACTATCTGGCTTCCATATGCTTTGTGATCTAACCCTCTGCATTTTTCCTGATACTATAATTGTTATAATACATGCATTTCTTATCAGATAACAAAAACCAATATATCTGCACAAGAAGTATACTAAACCAAAAAATTTTGCAAATTAAATCTGTGTTGAAGTTTGTGAAAAGATGTACCTTGCGTGTTTAGAATGGCAGGGGTCAACCTTTCCAAAGTGGTAGGGTTCAATATGATCCCTCAATCTAACATATCATTTGCGTACCTCACTGCAACAAGAACATGATTAAAATCACCTGTGATATCTGCTGAACTTCTTTTAGTTTCATGCTCTATATCAAAAACTAAAATAAAATGATATATAACCTGTGGAATCCTATCCTGTAGCACCCGATTAACAACCATCGCATCTAACATTCTTGTAACCATACCAACAACCTAAACATATAAAAATAAATGTCTATAACAGAAGTTTCAAAATTACCATTCAAATCATCCCCCTAGCAGATAACCGAATAGAACAAAAAGTTTTGCAATCAATAGAAATTTGGATTTCAGAATAAAAGTGATGTTTTATCAATTCAAGACCATAAATTTTTAGCTAAGTCTATAGAAAGCAACATGTAAGTAAAAGAATGTATATGAGACAAGAAAGATTGACATAAGTGAATAGACCAGACCAGCAAAAAGTGGAACCCATCTTGAACCCGGTTAATGGCTGAAATTGAAAGTTGGTGACTTTTAATCGAACCCATTGTGACCCGTTTACCCAATTAAATCGGCCATCTTGCCAGCTCTAGCTAAATATCAAAAGATACCTCAATCAAAGTGAATCCAAATGGCTCTATGAAAGCTGAATTGATGAAATCCCCCTACCATGAGAAGTAAAATAAAATAACATGTATACATCTAAAAATACATACTTATAAGACATATTATATCTTCAACTTTACCTTTGTCCTTGCTGCTATCAAAGAGAGTCCAAGTGGTTCTATGAAAGGTGAAATGATGAAAACACCTTGCAATGAGAAGTAAAACAAAATGGCAGGGGTCAATCCAGCAAAATAAGAAAAGCAATATCTGAAGAAGAAATACAAACATAAGGGGTATGAAGAAGGAATACAAACATATGTTTTATCAAACAGTTGGTATGCATTAACCTAACTTTACACAAAGCTTATATTGATCAAGCTTGTTTCTTAGCTCCTTTTGTTTTTGTCTATGGTTTACACTATATGCAACTACAATCTGTTACATGAGTGAATAAGATGCCAAACAAAAAAGTGAAATTAAATTTATTGGAAGATATTAGCTAAACATACCTTTTCTGGACCTCATATCCATAGTGATCTGCATTTGTAATGGCTGCAGTCTAAATACAAACTTCATTAATCATCAACTACAACACTTTAGATTTTACTATTTGATTAAAAAAAAGTAAGGAACCAAATCTTACATGGTTTTTTAGAAGATCTAAACAGAAAGAATTTGCCAAAAGAATCTAAATTAGTCATTGAATACACAAAAGAACAAATATCATGAATATAGTTTAAGATTAAAGTATTAAACCTTGATGACCACTTCAATACCCGCTTCACAAAACCTTCGCTAGCAGTTCCACAACATACCTGATAAAATATAAAATATCATGTTATTGATAACACAAACCAGAAGCCATACAGAAAACACATATTGATTGGTGTCAATTGGCTTATCTGAAGCGCCCTTTTTACCCTTTGTTGATGATGATCCATGAACCTGCAGCAGATGAATTACCAATGATTTGGCATCCATATGTATAAATAATCATGTTATTGATAACACAATGCATTTCTTATCAAATAGGGAAACCAACATCTGAAGTAGAAGACGTACCTTAGGTCTTCGAAATGGCAGGGGTCATGAATCCTGCCAAATAAGAAAAGCAACATCTGAAGTAGATCTAGTAAACAGAAGAATAATTAAGACCTCGTAACCCACCAGCCAAAATAGTCCCTCATTTTGATCATCTCAGTAATATGTGCTGAACTTCTTTTAGTTTCATACTCTATATCAAAAACTAAAAAAAGTATTATATAACATGGAGAATCCTATTCTGGAGCACCCAATAAAAAACCATCGTATCTAACATTGTTGTAACCATATCAACAACCTAAACATATAAATAAAAAGTGTTTCTAAAAGATTCAAACTTATCATTCAAATCATCCCCCTAGCAGATAGCCAAACAGAACAACACGTTTGCAATCATTAAAGATTGGTTTTTTCAGTATAAAAGTGATGCCTTATGTATTCAAGAGTCAAGACCATAAAACTTTAAAACTGTCTTGAAAAATAAAAGGTAAGTGAATGTAAATGGGCCAAAAAGAATGACATAAGTGAATACACCATATTAGCATAAAGCAACATGTATCAAAATGAACCCATCTTGACCCCATTTAGTTGGCTGAGATCGCAAGTTGGGGACTATAAATCGAACCCAATTTGACCCGTTTACCCAAATCGCCATCGTGCCAACCTTAATCAAAGTGAGTCCAAATGGATCTATGAAAGCTGAATTGGTGAAATAACCTCACCATGACAAGCAAAATAAAATGTATACGTCTCAAAATACATACTTATCATACCATATTATATCTATAACTTTGTCAACAACCTACAACATTAACTGCTCCAGTTAATGTGAATGAGAAAAGATATGTTATTGTTTCTAATGTACACGCACACAGGGGTGATGAAGAAGAAATACAAACAAACATTTCATCAAACAGTTGGTAGGCATTAACCTAAGTACCTAACATTACACAGACCTTTAATTAATCAAAAAAGTGAAATTAAATTTTTTGGAAGATAGTAGCTAAACATACCTTTTCTGGACCTCATATCCATAGTGATATGCATTTGTAATGGCTGCAGTCTAAATACAAACTTCATTGATCCTCATTTACAACACTTTGGATTTTACAAAAAACATGTAAGGAGCCAAACTAAAACCAATTCCTCCATGGTTTTTATGAGATCGAAACACAGAACATTAACCAAAAGAATTAAATTAGTTAATGAATACACAAAAGGCCAAATATCATGGAAATAGTTTAGGATTAAACCTTGATGACCACTTCAATACCCGCTTCACAAAACCTTCCCTAGCAGATCCACAACATACCTGATAAAATATAAAATATCATGTTATTGATAATAGAAACCAGAATCCATACAGAAAACACATAATAATTGGCTTATCTGAAGTGCCCTTTTTATCCTTTGTTGATGATGGTCCATGAACCTGCAGATGAATTACCAATGATTTGGCATCCGGCCATATGTATAAATAATCATGTCATTGATAACACGTACAATGCATTTCTCATCAAATAGGGAAACCAACAACTGATCGAAGTAGAAGACGTACCGTAGCTTAGGTCTTTGAAATGGCAGGGGTGATGAATCCTGCCAAATAAGAAAAGCAACATCTGAAGTAGATCTAGTAAACAGAAGGATAATTAAGCAAGTAAGTAGTAAATTGGCTTATCTTTGTTGATGATGATCCAACCGCAGATTAACAATCATCAAGCATCCATATGCTTTGAAGTTTCAAAAGTACCCTCTGCATTTTTCCTGATATTACAATTGTTAGAATACATGCATTTTTATCAAATAACAAAACGAATATCCTTGCAAAAGAAGTAGAGTAAAGCAAAAATATTATGCAACAATTAAAAAACAATAATCGTTGAAGTCGATCTGTAAGAAGACGTACCTTACGTGATTGAAATGGCAGGGGTCATGAATAAATGTGAAATAAGAAAAGCAACGTACATCAGAAGTAAACAAGTAAGTAGAATTAGATTGAAGGAATAGAAGAATAGACTTATCGGAAATAATGGTCAATCGGGCGCCATTTAGAAATTAGAAATTAGAGATGATGAATCCGCGTGTTAGTTTCTTCGATGAATGATTTGCTTGAACGGAGTGTTTGTGGATGTATGTTGTCATGGGGTAGGGTTTGCTGTAGTGCGATTGAAGGGGAAAATGAGGGCTAGAGACAACGGAATGCTGTGAACATATTCAGGGGAGTTGATGATGCTTACAACAGTCACCGGCGGACTTCAGGGCGGTGATGCGGTGGAGTTGTCACCGGCGGTGATGTGGTGGAGACGAAGAAATTAACTGTGAAGGATTTTGTAGTTGATGATTTGGGCGGGATGTATGGGTTTACGATGCAATGGCAGAGTTTTATATACTTCACTTCACGGAGGTTGTAGAGATATATATATATATAATAAAATAATATAATAATAATAATAATAATATAATAATAATAATAATATGAAGGGGATCGTTGATCATATGGAGCGTTCGGGAGGGAGTGTCCGTTACACCGAATAAAAGAAAACTAGTATCTCTCAAGATTTGCTATGATGATTTTCTTTAATTATTATTATTTACTTACACACAGGATATTTTGTGTGATATAGATTAGATATTATTATTATTATTATTTAGATTAGATTTGATGAAAGAAATCAAACATAAAATTATAAAAACGTTGACCGACTTGATAGGAAGTGGGAAAAACACCAAACTTTTCGGTGCCCATCTTAGTTTAGTTCTTTAGGTAAGGATTTTACTCTCTTTTTTTTCTTTTTTTGTTTTGTTGCCATTTTCTGTTATTTGTAAATTTTTATTTGTAAATTTATTTAGTTATTTTTTTAACTAGTTTTAATTTCGGTTTTGCAACTTTTTTCTTTTTTTCCTTTTCTAAGTTTTTTTTTATTTGTGTAACCGTTTGATTTAGTGTAAAAACATTTTATTTTCTTTTAATTTTACATGACACATTTTACACTCTCATTATATCAACATTTTAAAATATATAATCAGGAACCTGTTGCGTAACACAAATAATAAAACTAGTTCAGATTATTTAGAATCTGAAATTGTTATTATTAATTTACTCTTGTGATGTGAAATTATTTATTAGTTTATATGATTGACTTGATATCAAACAGTTAAGCCATCAAACAATTTTTACTCACACTTGGGCTTAATATACGATACATGCTTCTTTAACATTTACAATTGTCAGTTTGTTCATTTATTACTTTTTTAGGTATTAAATCTCATTTTTTAATATATATCACTCACATCAAAAGGTTTGTAATTTTGAAGTTAGATACAAAAACTAAAATTATATAGACAGAACTCTCTGGAGGATAGAAATTATGCCGAATATTGACTATTTACTATCTATAATCAATGTTTATAAAACAAAACCAGGCAACGAACTGGTTGCGTTAGAGGTTATTGGTCAAACCAGTTGGATCGATCAAACCAAATTTAAAAATAGGATTTATTAATATATATCTAGTTTAAAAACATAAAAATGAAAATACTATAGGTTTTAAAGTGAAATTACATGTTTAACATAATATTAATATTAATAGTTAATAACTAAAATATGTATCAAATTATTATATTTAATAAAAAATGAGATTTCGAAAAGAAAAAAACTTTAAAAAACTGTAATTCAATTCACCAGTTCAACTAAAAGCGATCCAAAAACATATAACCGGACCAGTACTCTAACGGTTCTCAACCCAACCGGTGAGTCTAGTCCGGTTCTAAAATCACTGCTTATAATAAATTAAATACAACCATTTACTAAATATTTGTCCACTATATTGCAATCCGTAAGGCATAAATTAATCCTTGTGGTAAACTGAATACAACCATTTACTAAATATTTCAAAAATATGGTCTCCACTCTTCATAAACTTTGGTTTTTGTCACTAACACACATTGAAAATCTCATAAATATATATGAAATAACCATTTTATCCTTACATTTTTTAAAATATATATATACATATATATAACTCTCTATTTTTCCATCTTCCTTTTTTTTCGACACCCCACCTCCACTTCACTCTGTAGTCTGTAGGACACTAGACCATTTATTTCCATATCACAAGAGCTGAAAGCTCAATAATAGAACAATAACAGACTCGCTCTATATCGACCACAAGTGGAAGCTCGTTATGAGCAACCGATTGAAGATGGAAACAATAAGTTGCCACCATAATACTGCACATTCATGTTTTCATCTCAAAGTTGCAAATTACCTCTTCAGGTTATGATAACTTCATGAAAATTAAGTCCTTTATATAATTGGAATGAGGTTTAATTTCAGGTGTTTATGACGTGACAAACCATGCGATCGCTTAAATTCTTCAGCCAGAGGCTTATTAATCCTCTTTTCCTCTTAAAGTTGCAATTGTGTTGTATGTGAGCCACATTAGTTTACTTAAACATACAGAAATAAAAAATGCATAAATCAACCCATTACATTACTTGAACAAAGAAGACTAAACTATTTCAGATACTTTTTAGATCAATTATATATAATTATCTCAAATAAACATACAAAGATGGCAAGATAAACAGAGGGATGAACATAACAAGATATTCCTGTTTACCTGAAGATGGTTTTCATATGCTACAAATACTTTTTATGAATAATAGTTTACGGTTGCAGCCATCTTAACTCTTAAATACAGTATGTACATCAACTCACAAGTTAATGCAGAAGATGAAATCATGAAAGAGTTGGATCATGACCTTACTTTGGCAAGTCGAGCCCTTATTTCTTCCATTTCTTCCTCATCATCAACACCCTCATCCTACATATTCACGTTGACAATTGATTTTTCTACATAATGTTAAAATTAGGATGTTAAAAGACGAGAAAGGTGTCAGGAAAAGTACCTCAGCATCTTCAGTTTCCTGAGCAGGTTGTTTTAATCGTTCTTTCCTAACAGCTTCCGGAAGCTGTGCAGCAGTCTCACCAGCTATTGCAGTTAAGACCTTATCAACCTCTTCATCAATCTCATCTTCAATGTCGTCTGAATCTAGTGCTGAGTCGACTGCATCATTCACAATCTCTTCAATAACACCCGCCTGCAAATGTTAAAATGTAACAGAATTCAATTTACTGAAAACATAAGAGAAAATGACCAAGTCAAACAATGGTTCATTCTATAATCTAAAACAGTTTTAACAGTTTAACCCATTTACCTATAAATGGGTCGTTTTTGGTTTTATTTATCTCAAACAGTTCAAATAAAACATAGCTAATAGGATATCGGTTTGAAAGTCAGCCAAATTTAAATGCATACATGAAAGTTGAAACGACCTCGTGAATCGTGTTTCTTTCCAAAGTTTAGGTCATTACAATAATATTGATTTTTTTAATCAAAGTAAACACATCAATTGTTTCCAATTACTTTTAAAGATTGACAAAGTACCTTAGTCATTTCTTTGTTAAACTCTTGCATTGTGACAGCCATTTCTGGGGCCTTCATTAAATTATTAACAAGCTTCATAACTTCAGCGCTCTTAGACAAGTGCCCGACCGTACGAGCAATAGCTACAAAACCTCAGATTCAGTAAAAACACAACAGGTCGACTTAAACAAACATGGTAATAATAAAAAGCTTTTAAAGTTGACTAATTTAAGTGGCTTAATATGTTTGAAAGCAACTTCTCAGGTATCATATAAATTTGTCAAAAATATAATTCAGCGTGTTATATTGAATGTAAAGAAAATACCAACGCTTTCGCCTAGATGCATGGATATTGAATTCAACTGAGCTTTATTTTCATAGAGGCGATTCACAGTTCTTCTGGATCTCACAAGTTCTTTAGCAAGTGACTGAGGTCAATTAACATGAAAAAAATTAAGTTAAATCATAAGGAGTTAACCAAAACATAAATCAACTGACACATACTAAAAAGAATGACTGTAATGCAGGTGTAATGATACGCCAATGCAAAGTTGCAAACTGATATATATAAACCGGTAGCCCTGTAAGCGACTCAGATATAAGTATCATTGGTAGAAACATAGAAGGCGAATAACCAGTGAGGTTATTGTAGATCATAAGCTAAATAATTATTACAGTAAAACTAGTAGTTAAGCCTCTATTCAACTATAAAAAACACATGTAATCTATAAGCCCTAGATGTGACACCAGTGGAGCATGCTAATGAATTTCGAAGATAATTTCTGTAACAAACAATCAAATTATGCAATTCCAAAGTGAAAATATGAACTAATTTCAAAAGTACAATTGCAATGTTATACGATCAATCAAACCCTAAGTTTATACCTTAGCGGAGCCTATATCGTTTCTCTTGGCAGCTTCTCGGATCGCTTTCTGAACGTTTTTCTCTTCTCTCTGTATTTCTAACAAACAATCGCACGATAAACCGAAACAAAACAGTCATAAACTCACGAATTTCAGTTTTCAGATCACAATTTTCTACAAATACGATGGATAGATCACTGTACCTCGAATCTGGCGATCGATGTTGCGACACTCTTGCCGGAGACGCCGTTGCCAGTCGCGTAACAGTTGTTGTGGATTAGGTTTTGGCTTTATTATGTTCATCACTTTCTCCATCTTCTCCGGCGACTGTAATCCTTTGAAGATCTTCGAATAGAGGGGTTTATAGAAAGTGAATTTGATGAAGATGAATGTTGATGATCAAATTGTGATTTTGAGACTCTTGAGATCTGATGATAATCTTCGTGTTTGTAGATGGTAAAGTCTTGATTTGGGGAAGAACAATGTGGCTTTAAGATTCTTCAACGCGCTTTTATTTTGTTCTTGGTGTGGTGCCTAAACCTAATCCACTTTCAATTTTTATTTGGGATTGATATTTATGTAATTATTATTATCAAATGGCTTATGGCTTAACTACATAGATTTTTTTCTTTCATGGGTTAAAGATTTACGTTGTGTTCCCGAGATTAATAAACGAAAGAAAAGAAAAGAAGTGAAAGAAAATTAACGAGAAAAAAAAATGAAAAGAAACTAAATTAAGGAGAGAAAAGAAATGGAAAGAAAAAAAAAAGACGTTTTAAATTTTCGTGTTCCAGAGTTCGAAAGAAATAAAAATAAATTAAGAAATTTATGTGTTTAATTTCTTTTCTTTCCATTTCCTTCCGTTTTGAAAGGAAAGTTAAAAGGGAAAATTATTGAAAATTTTCTTTTCGTTTCTTTCCATTTTCTTCTTTTAAAAAACTCGGAAACACAAAGTTTTTTTTTTTCCTTCCATTTCACTCCTTAAAAAAACTCGGGAACACAACTATTTTTCACTTTCCATTCATTTCTCTCATTAAATGAGACTCGAGAACTGAGCGTTAAGTAGATGTGAGTGGGTGTGTTGTTGGATTTTAAGTGGAATGGCATAATAGTTTTTATATTTCATTCCTTATAAATTTTTTAGTATTTTTAAAAATGATTGTGAACGGATGAAAGATAAAAAGTAATGAAAATGTTATAAAATTATATTATTTAATTGAAATGAGAGATAAAATGTTATGATTTTTTATGTAATTATAATAATGAAAATAAAAAATAAGATGTGAGTGCTCTAAATAGTGATGATTTGGGTTGAGATTTGCAATCTTTAACATTTAAACATAACTCGATAAGGATTTTTCTTTATGTTGGCTTTCATATCTGATCGTGTTTTTTTGTGAGTCAAGTTTAAAAATGTCACATTTCATATAAACGGTTAATGTATCTTTTTAGAAAGACTCACTTGGTATTTGTGGTGGTTCTAGACGATATTTCAAGGGTACGTGTTTGCTGTCTAGAGAAAATAATGTAACTAATATATAATTTCTATTTAATTTGATTAATATTTCTTGTAACTTATAGTAACATTATTTTAATTTCCTAATTTTAAAGTTATATGGATACGCATAGCATTAAAAAAACATGAAAAATTTATTTAAATCAATGTTATTGACAATTATCAACCCACCATCAACAGTTAGCAAACATAACCCACTATTATTTCGATGTCAACCTACTATGAACACCACAACCGAAGATAAACCCAGCTCATGTCATTATACAACGAAAAAGTATCATGAAATGCTAATTTATTACGTATTTAAGGGTTATTTGATAAAACTGACTCAGTAAAATTTGACTGAGTCAGAAGTTGGTCCAGTTAAAAGTTCTGACTGAATCTACATCTGACTGAAACTTGGTTTTCTGATTCAGTATTTTAACTAGTGTTATGTAATAACTCCTTTTATAAATTAATTTAACACACAAAAAACCATCAAAAAACAAAATCTACAACCATCACCATCTCTAGCTCTCTCACCCACTACCATCACCATCAAAAACCAAAACCCCTTCTCTACATCCCCTCCCGACCACCACCGGCCTCCTCCACCACCACGGGTAGGGGAGGAATTGCGCATGGGATTTGGTCGCGAAGGGGAGGAATCGCGGTGGGGCGGTGCTCGCGCAGGGGAGGCGCTTGGCGGTGGATCTTCCGGTTGCGCAAGGGGGGTGGGTGGGGTGGATCGGTTGGCAGCGCA
>BJCM01084747.1:0-13552 GCA_018326385.1 Flaveria bidentis
ATAATATATATGTACATAAATCATAATTATTATATATATTATTATGATAAAATTAATTAAATAATATATATTATGTTAAATATAAAAAGTTTCATTAATTCATCAAGCAATTCCTCAATGGGGAATTTATCTTTCACGGTGATGGCATGGAGTGCTCGATAATCCACGCAAAATATCCAGGTATTGTCCCTTTTTTTCACCAGCAACACTGGAGAGGCATAAGAACTCACACTTGCCCTGAGAATACCACTTAACAGCATCTCCTTGACCTGTTTTTCTATCTCAGCCTTTTGGATGTGAGGGTATCTGTAGGGCCTTACACTCACAGGCTCACTACCAGGTTTTAAGGGAATGTCCGAAATACGGACCTCAATCCATGGCCCGCAAGGCCGTCTTTTGACTGTACGTACGTATTAAAAAATATAAAAATAATTATAAAAAATTAAAAATATAGTAATTTAACAATAAACAAGCCGAGCCTGAGCCGAGCTCAAGCCTGATAATTTTTTGACGAGCTGAGCTCGAGCTTTCAAATAAAACTTCAAACGAGCCGAGCTCGAGCTCGAGCTTTCTAAAACTTAAACAAGCCGAGCTCGAGCCTAAGTGAGCTTGGGCTCGGCTCAACTCGTTTACACCCCTAATTGTGACCGATGTGATTTCATATAAAGTTAAAATAAAGTTAAATGCGTTTTCATCCGGAAGTTTCATAAAAGTTATTAGTGAAGTCCAAAAGTTTAAATTTTGTTATATTTACATTCAAATATTTCATAAAAATGACAATTTGAATCCATTTAACTACTTCTAGTTAACACCGTTAGCTTCCCTTATTTTTCAGAAAACATTTACAAAATAATAATAAACTCTACGTCTGGGGTTTTATGTTTTCGGTATATTTTGATAACTGCAATTGTAATTTGACTTTATAATAATCGTTTGTAGTTTTGTCATGTTAATGTATTTTGGTTCAGCAGTTATATTACTTTTGCATGTCTTGTTAAATAATGGATTTATTTGGTTTAAAGTTGAGTTATTGTTACGATAATTTATATTTTGTGATTAATATTCATGGACTGTTAATATCATAACATTTATTATTTCTTATGATGGAGGGGCGTACACACCATTAGGCAATCGTTGTAACCGCCACCACGCCGCAAAATTCCTTTTTTCACGACATGTTCTCGCCGTAAGGTTGTGACTGTTATATGTGTGTATGTGTGATGTACTGCTGTAGCGTGACATAGGGTGGCAATAACACCGCCACCAAGTTTGGTGTAATGTGGCATGGTGCATTGTAGTGTGGTGTAGTGTGATATGATAAAAATTAAATTAATGAGTTTATGGTGTAGTGTGGTATGTGTGATGAGAGACTAAGAGTTCCCCTTCCACCCTTATATTTTTATGATGATTTGTCTTTTATGATTATGATTCAAATGGTTATATCAGATGAATTGTTTGTTTATGTTTGTTTTCGTGGTGTATGTTTATTATAAAGTTAGAAACGAGTTACTTTTAAATGCTTATCATTATGTTTAATTATATCTAATAAGTCGATTTAAATCGCAATGATGACTACCAAACGAGATTTAAATCGCAATGATGACTACCAAACGAGATTGAACGTATAAAATCCATCACGTAAAGTTGAATTTTATTTTGTAATTGTTTTGACAAAAATACTGTTATGTAAGAAACTTAACGGAAAAAATTAATAGTGTTAATTAAAAACAATCAAATGTATTCAAATAATATTTTTTGTAAAACATTCGGATACAATTGGTCAAATTTAATCTTTTGGAGCTAAATGACATTTTCTATAAAACATCATGTATAGAAAACGTATTTAACTCATGATGGTGTCCTCATAACCTTCTCTATTTTTTCACTTTTCTTTTATAAAATATGATTTCATATTAATTTTTAAGTATACGCTCTGAGAGATTTATTTTAAGCTTTTCTATTTTTTCTCTTTCCTTTTTTGGTTTTAATTTGTTCACTTTTAAGTGCTTTCTTATTTTTGTAAATTAACTAAATATATAAAAAAACGGCATCAACCACATACAATGCTTTCTTATTTTTGTAAATTCTCAACAACATTAATTTTTTATATCACATTTGTACGTTAACCACGGTTTTAATATCCTTTTTAACGTATAAACATTACATTTTAGTGTTCTTATTTTTTTATGGTTTTACGCTTCCAACGGGTTTGTAGTCTATTGTTTTTACGCCGCAACGAGCTTATCATAATCCTCCTTTTTGTTTTAAATGGTCATAATACTAGATAGCTTATTTGACCGTTAAACCTGAGGACCATCTTTGAAATTACACATCACAATGGAAGAAAAAAATTAGGGTTTAAAATCCATAATGTAATAATCGAAACCAGTTTAATTTACTCATCATCCCACAAACTAATTGCTCAAAACTGCAACTTCATCCAAAATCCAACCCTTTGCATTCATATGAACAAACTGCAAATCAAAAAAAAACAAACGATTCAAATCTCCACTGTACAAAACAAAAGATTTCACCCCTAAAACAATGTACCAGTATATGCATTCACGATTCATCATTCAAACTCTCTGTTTCACTTGTCGATCGATCACCAAACGCAAACGTCACCCAAATCTCCCTTCGTCTTCCCCCAATCTTCTTCTCCAAATCATCAGCAACAGGCATCTTATACCTGCAAATCGGACACCACCCATGAACCTTCAACCACTTCTTCACACATCCCCCATGAAACCGATGCTTACACGGCATCTCCGTCACCACATCACCCACCTCCAATTCCTCCAAACAGATCACACACTCACACCCCAACGATTCACTTTCGTCAATCTCCACCGTCGGTAGGCTTTCGATCGACGATTCAGACGCTGGAGGCACACCGTCGTTTGTCATGTCGTTCATCAGCGGATTCAAGCCTGTTCCGCTGCCTCCGATCACCACCATCCCTTGCGTCACCGGGTTTATCAGAATGATCCGATCGGGTGATGGGTCGGTGGGATCGTGGTCCGGATCCGGGTCGGGTCGGGTGGGGGTGATGGATGCGAACAGAGGCATTAACATTAGTCTGTGGAGCAAAGGGGAGAGTGATGGTTCGGATTCTGAGGCCATTTGAAGGTGGATTTAGGGTTTTTTGAGCGTTTGATGATGAAGATTAATGAGTGATGATGATGATGATGAAGATGAAATTGAGGGTTTGAGGTTTTGGAGATATTAAACAGGGGTAGAAGAGTGTGGAAGAATCTGGAATGTTTGAATATACAGGTGTCGGGGTTCTATACGATGATTGGATGGTGAGTTTTTACTGCTGCATTTTTTATGTGTAAACCAAAGAAGATATTTTGTGAAAAGTTATGAGTGATATATTAATATGATATTATTTTTTTTGTATTTTAATATAAGATAAGCTTATAAGACTGTGTGAAGTTAAGCAGCTAATAACACGAATTATGTTTTCCTAATAAAAGTTTGATTACATGACGTATCTGTCATGGCTGTAAACGAATTGAACAAATACGGATTTTTTGTTTATGTTCGTTTATTGAAAAATTAATTTGTTCATGAAGTGTTTACAAACAACAATGACCGAATGAGATTTATTGTTCATATTCATTCATTAAGAAAACTAATCTATTTATGAACTGTTCACGAACATAAATGAAAGTAAGAGAATGTATACAAATATTCATGAACATTAATGAACACAAACGATATTTCTGAAAACAAACAAATACAAACCATCATATATTGATTTTTATAATTAACTCGGATATAACTTTTAAATGAACGAAAACACACGAACGTTAATGAACATATTATCGAACATTCACGAAAATAAATGAACGAATGCAGCCTGTGTTCATGTTTATTTGTTTAACTAAATGAACGAATTTTTCTTGTTCGTGTTCATTCATTTAATAAACGAACTTTCCGTCGAACCGTTCACAAACTGTTTGTTTAATGTTCGGTTCGTTTACAGCCCTAATCATTATACTTTAATAAAGGCGTTTTATTTAGAGACTAGAGTCATAAGTGCTCGACTTTTGTTTTTATAAACTGCTTTTGCCAACAAATTTATTATTCACAAGTTGTGACGTAACGAAGGGTTATAAGAAGTTATTCTACTAAAGCAACAATAACAATTAACATAATGGACGAATTTGAATTGTTGCATTACTAAGTATGTGTGATGACTGATGATATATTAAGTGACATGATAACATGATGAATTTTTGTACAAGTTCATACATGTGAAACAATTAACATGACTCGACAATAAAAAGTGGAGAGTTACTAACTCCTTTAAATAGGAAGGATTAGTTAAGAACGTTTTTTATTATTGTGACAGAAGGTTGATAATCTGATAATGCAAGTTCCATAAAAAGTTTAATACGTTACAGAAATTTCATATATATGTTTCATTAGTGGTTCATTTTTATTTAAATGATATGATAGCTATTGTAATCTAGTGTACAATATAAAGAATGTAATTCAAGTACATACAACACATGCATTTAATGAGGTATAATTCTCCTGTGTAGACAAAAGTAGATACACAAGCAAGAATTCATATATCAAATGACTAGAGGTATATGGTTACAAGGGGGTATAACACACCGAGATAATCCTACAAAAACATTGGTTAAATCTATACTATGCATAATAGGCAAAAATAAGCACTACCTAGCTAGCTAGCTGCACATGATACAACACACTCGTGTTATTATTATAACTCTATTTATTCCCACAACAAAAAGCTCTATTATCTTCTTGAAGCTTTTGCCATAAACACAGCATTTCTCGAGGTCCTTGATAGTGTGCAACTACATACCCATCTTTGCAACCTTCATTATACACACGTTCTTCTTTTTCATATCTTACTTCTAAACCATTCTTTTTCAAATCTGCTATCCAGATTCCCATTGCCACATCTTCTAGCTTAAACATCTGATCAAATGTATTTTTACATTAAAATCCATTTTTTATAAAAGTAATTTGAACTTTGAGATATTTGATTTCTAACAAAACTGAAAACATACCTTTAGGTGACCTTTTTTGTGTTTATTGTTGATAGCCTTTGCAATGTCGCTAGACACAACATAACCCGGCCCGTGAGCCCATGGAGGGTATTTTTCTTCAGGCCATTCCTGCATAAAGAGGATAAATTTCAAACATTAAATCATGCTACTTTTATTGCATAATAACTAAGCATGTTAGCATGGCAAAATGGCCGGGTCAGGTCGACTATAGGGCTTAAAACAGTGATGTTTGGTGGCAACCGGTAGGTGATCATGACCCTTTGGACCCGTTCTAAGTTAGCTAGTTTAATAGGAGTGACCCATTTTGAACCCATTTAGCTAAACCATTTAGATATGAATCATGATTGCCAGGTTTAATATTAAAGAAGAGAAATAGCAACATACCTCTGGGCTGATATACCACTTGCTGTCGGGATTGCGATGGGGCTGAGAATCTGAGTTAATTAAACCGTAAAGCAATCCTTGATTCACGTTAACTCGTTTTAAAGAAGCCAAAATTTCATCTACACGAACAAACGCATCATCATCTGTTTTCATGACATATTTCGCCGAGATAACTTCTGTCTGTGATAAACACATGTCTGTCAGCAGCTACATATTGTTAAAGATATTTATGTGAGAATAAAGGTGTTAAAAATTACCCCAAATATACAAATGGCAATTGTCTTCCATGAGATAAGACTGTAGTAGTCAACAAATGGCATTAATTGTACATCTCCATAAGTCTTTGCCTCATTCCACAGTTCCTCATTCACCACTCTATTCTTATGCTGCAATTATTGTTATTATCATTAGTCATTCTTATTGTTATACTTAAATCATGTCAATTTAAGATTAAGCAGGAAATATGAAAAAAAATTAAGTGCTTACCAAGCCAACAAAAAAACGGACTGCCACCTCTCCGGATTTGACTTGAGAATATTGCATCCATGTTCTACGGACAGCCATACGACGTTTAAAATTGTTTGCAGTAGAGAAAACTCCGATTAATAGTTCAATCTTCTTTTTCAGAGGAATCTGAGGTGATTTCAGTGATTCTAAATCAATTACATGATCTGAATCTTCAGAAGTGGGTAAACCGCTAGCTACAACCGAAACCAACTTTATGTCACCCGAGATCCTTACTTCACTAACAAGCCATGGCTCCAAAGTCTGGTTTAAAAGGCAAACTGTCATAAACAAAATCACCAACATTTTTGGATTTTTTTAAAATAGTAAAGTTAAGAAAGGCTACCTCTCGAAATGCAAAGGATGTTATGTGTTTCCCGTCAACTGTCATCTGGATTCCTTCTGATCCAACCCTAAGAGTTGCAACTGAAAGATAGCCTTGTTTAAAAGGGAAGTAATTTCTTGTTTTTGATCCATTAATAACTTTTCCCACCTTCTCGTTGCACTGATCTAATTCATCCACTGGCATTTTTTCAAACAACGTTGATTAATCATCAAAAAGATGCAAAATTATGTATCACATAAATCTAATGTAACTATAGGATTTATTGGTACCTTTTTTATTCTTATCAGGCTCGGGATTTGGGCAACGTTCCTCTTCGCCCCAATCATGACCAATGGTCCAAGTGTTCTGAACAATTACAGGGTCTTCAGTTATTTTGTCACCATGGAGCCGAACATTGTAATGCAATATAACAGGAGGATCTGGTTCACCTGGAAGCGGTTCGCCAGTCAAGTCAACTCTAAAGTTACCAAGAAGACCATTTGGAATGCCAATAAACGTAACTGATGAACCCTGAGTTAACCCACAAGGAACAGTTAACTTATATCCAGTATTATTGAGCTCAGTGGCATTCATCTTACTAAGAAAATGTGGACATTGTTTTTCTTTCTTTTTGCCCCCTGAACTTCTATTTGTGTTACGCTTTTCATCCTCGACTGAATTCATAAGGTTATCCCATGCAACACCAGCATCTTTTATGGCCTCTACTGTATTAGGAAGAACACGATCATGGCTAATTAAATGTTTCAAATGATTCCATGTATGCAACGGTTGTTGTTCTTGAACTGAGATGTTTCTTTGAGTGAAAAGAGTGGAAACTATCTCATCCGTGGATACAACTTGAGAGTCACTTTCTGGATTGTGAACAGGGGTTTCATTAGATTTAATCCATTCAAGAGGATTTGTTGTTGTTGTTGCGGTTGATTTTGTTGTGTTATAGTATGAAGATGGTGAAATATAAGCTTCTCTAATTGGATTTATCATAACAAAGTACCCAAAGACTGTTAATGTTAACAGAGATGCAGATATGACATAGATATACCATTTCTTCATTTCTGCTTGTTAATAGAGAAATCAACACCTGTGAGACCAAAGTTCATACAATATAGTTAATGTTTGTATGAACTCTTGTGCAGTTAAGTTAAATCCTTGAGATGACGAAGAAAAGCTGAAGTGCATCAGTCTAATATAATATTTCTGGAGATAGATGTCAGCTGATCTACTTTCTGATGCTTAAACCTTGTTTTTTGAAGACCAGATTCTTCTTGTATTACACCAAGTTCATGCCATTTAAAGCTTCTTCCTTTATCACATGACTTGGTATATATGATGTTGAAGCTTGATTTCAATTCTCAGCCTTTAATAACAAATAATCACATAAAGTTGAACCTTAAAAGGTCATGTTCTGATCCTGTAAATCCAAGCAACTAGAATCGATTAGCATCACTAACAACAGATATTCAGAACTAAGCATAACCATTCAGAAGATAAGAAGTAAATAGTTTGATGGGACTGGTATAGAGCTCACATGAAAAGCAAACTACACTTGGAACCAATAGTTCATACATGACATCCCTAGATCAACAAATTTAACAAAACCCCTAATCCTGCTTACTTGCACTAATTCTTTTAGGCTAACCCTCCCACCCATTCATCCTTCAAGCTAATCTATTGATTTATGCTCAAGTGTGCTATCTTGTGTTGAGCATAGCAATTGTTGACCAATCCAAGCTGGACAAAGAATTAGTTACAGATGCACTTCATCAAAACTTAAAATCGCTCAATCTCATTCATCCTCAACATGAGCACGAAATCATCTACGGACACACAAATTCCTGGAGATCACAAGCGATTCACATCAACAAACACCGAGATCCGAACAATGCCCCAAGCCAAAAAGCAACCATTTCATAAAAGCAAAACTCGAACATAAAAAGCCACGCCAAAACAAAAAACACAATTCAAAACCCTATGTATAAAAAGTAAAAACCACCATCAGATCACAAAAAACTCTCAATCACGATCTAAAACCTAAGGCCACTATCAATCACATAATCCAGACTACCATCCACACAAGCATCCATGATCCAACACTCGATTTTAACTCAAAGTGCATCTCAATCTCAAACCTCAGTCGATTCGCAAACAGCTGTTCAAATTAAGTGCAAAGTTAAACACAAACAGGCGAACAGCTACATAGCCAGCGAAATTGAAGTACGAAATGGCGTTAGTTAAGTTTATTAGTGGAAGTTGAGGTTACCTGTGGCCGGAGCACCGGCAACCACCGTGGGCGACGGCGGAGGAGGCGGAGGAGGCGGAGGAGAGAGGTGAATGAAGGATTTGGTAGAGGAGAATTTGTTGAGAATAGCGTAGAAGAGGAAGGAGTTCGTTAGTTACTTGTGTTTGAATGAATGAACGAACGAATGAATGAATGAAGTGAGTCGCTGTAGGTCACTAGATGCCGTGTTTTTGACTTTTAGCTGAGGTGAGGTTGTATTTCTCGATTTTGACTTTTGACATGGTAAACATTTCGCTTTGTCAATGTTAATAAAAAGTTAAAAACTCTATTTATTAAGTTTTCAAATTCTATAATAATTGGGGTAGTTTGAATGAAAATAAAGGAAAAAGGGGAGAGGATGTTGTAGGTGAGTTGTGTATAAATAGTTTTATATTTATATATAGGAATAGGAATAGGAATCTTGTTTATTTGAGATTTGACACAGGTGTATGATATTTTTTATTTGTAATTCGATGTTACATTGGAATATTAGACATATATAATTAGCCCAATATAATTATTCTTTTGTTTATCTTTTTTTGTCCATAGGGATATCTCATGGTGAATTGTAATATGGTGTATTATAACAAAGAGTTTAAGCATGGTCAGTCTCGAAAGATGTCACAAAAAATTGGCTATTTATGAAATATCTATAATATGACAATATTTGTTATAAACAAAAGTATTATAGCAAAATAATTTAATGTACTTGCTAAAACGAACTTTGAGTCTCTCCGAACGTTTTTTAAATGAGTTTAGATTTGATAAGTGGTAGTGGACTAATCTAATTAAAATATTAATAAGCTTTAAGTTTCAATAGGTTAAAATAATTAAATTGTTATTGAGTTTGTTACTAACCTATAGTTGTTTTTTAAAAAATATATTACATACATATATATTATAATTTTCCTTTGAAAATTTTAGGCCCTTAAAGAAATCTCGCCTTAAGTGGTCGCTTACCCCGCCCCCAAGGGCCGCCCATAAGTTTAAGCGTTCAAATTATCTATGACGTAGATTGTGAATTGTGGTATATTTAATGTAGAAATTATAGCAGTTGTTGATCAATTTCGTTAAGCACCTTTTAGACGTATTAATATTTAATCATATGTATCATATTGAAAGTAATAATTATTTAAGAAGGATTTAAATAAAGGTAATTTAGAAAACCTTTATTAGTTTATATTATAAAATTAGAATATATTAGCATTTAGATGATACTATGTTTTTGTATATATTGATCTAAGATAATTTTGTATAGTTAAACACTTGAACACGTAACACGTTATTGTTATTTAACGTGTTTTTGTTTAAATTTAATATATATAAATCTGAAATATATTAATATGGCATATAGAATAATATAATTTGCATGACTTTTATAAATAAAAGGTGAGTACTCTTTGTATATATCATATCCTTATTTTATTAAAAAAAAGTCTTTATATGCGTAAATTATCTCTTAATATTTTAGTTACATGATTGTTTCCTTAACGAAATAAATATCAATTAGTTGTTGATAAAAGACCCACTCCAACTAACTTCATCTAATCATCTATCTAATCATCTAATATATGTAAAAATATTATTTAACCCCAACATCTTTCTTTTACTTGTCATCTTCTAAGAGAAAACAACACAAATCGTTATTGTTTTATATACGTTTTTTATTAGCTCAACGTTGGTTACACAATTGAACATTAATTAATGATCAAATTTTAATTTCTACAATCATCTTGACTTATTTGTCAAACGCTCCTTTTATATTCGACACCCTACTCATTTTATCTGATCTAAGGTAGTGAGTTTACCATAAACTATTGTTTCTTTAATTTAGGCTTTAACATTAATCAATTTAACCAAATTGAAGGGTTATTTTTAATTACTCTTAATTGTAGGCACATGTGTGATATGCACATTGATCAAATAAGTTAGGTTTGACAAACAATATGAGCTTAAAAAGGAAAACTAAGACCACCGCCACCATCAAATTATCTGCTTTGAAAAAGATGATGTTTAGTTTGTTTTGCTATTTATGATAAGATCAACGTATATTTGTTCTAGATGCAGCATCAAAGTAAAACTCTCGGATGGATAGTTAGGACTTAGGAGTATATTTAGTAAACCTAATTACAACAGAAATTTAGAGTTTTCATTTCGGGTGTTTGGGACTGTGGAATTGTATTTTTAGGATATTAAATTAGGATCAATTGTATATATACTTCTGTAAACATATTACTTAATTTATTGTAATAACAATATTACCCTTCCAAAATAATTAATAAGAACTTACACATGGGTATATATGTTATTAAAAAATTTTAGAGTGGGTAATATGTTTTTAATCTATTTGCCAGTTATAAGGTTGGTAAGGGAAAATTTGCTAACTATAAAGTTTTAGTAAAAATAAGGGCAAATTAGTTATTATATAAACTACTTTTAATAAAAATAAGTAAATTTATCAATTAAGAGGTTTTGTAAGAGGATATATACATTTAAAATTTTTACTTGAGTATATGCAATTAAAGAGTTTTAGAGGATGAAATATGCTTTTTACCCATTAAATTATCACTTGCATGTTTTTGATAATTGCAAAATAATCATTACAAAATTTTACACTTTTGGCTTTATTTTTTATATTTTTAAATTTGAAAAAATTGAATGACTCATATATGTTGTTCATGTTCTCATAATATATAATCTATCCTCTTGTTACATATGCATCTATTCTTTTACTAATGATTTCAGAATTGTTACAGAACTATTATTTTAAATTAACATGTTTAAAAGATACGAATAAAAACAAACTAAGAATAAGATTTTAAATAAATTACATAGGAAACGACAATTATAATTTCATACTAATTATTTATGTAATTTTACTCGAATGAAAAATATAGTCGAGCAGCCGGTTTTGATTTATGTAAAAACTAAAAATAAAATGAGGGGCTGGCGAGAGCCGGTGGAAACAGAATAATATTCACAACGGCATATTTTCATAATTAAAAATATTGTTTCAATATAAGATACAATAACTATAGGTTCTACAAACTAGTACAGCTAAAAGGTAAAAATAAAATATCGATGACATCACAAAAAAAGTTATTTATTTATTTTCTTGATGTAAAAGATTAAAACATTATGAGTCTCTTTACATGTAATTAGTGTATAATAATAAATTCAAAATGATTGTAAAGAAAATAAATATTATAGTTATTCGTGAAACAATCAATATGAAAACTAATATTAATACATATTTCAAACAAAGAAAGGGTTTCATTTTATAATAGCCATGTGAAACGGGCTTAATATTTTAATAATTGAATTAATTTTAAGAAAACACATAGGAATGCATAAATTAGATTATAACTTATAAGGTAAACAAAACAGGCCAAGTGTCACGTTTTCAACTTTATGCATTATTGCACCATAAATTACGCAATTTTCTACTCACGCAAATTCTGTTTTCTTAGATCACAAATAATATTTGCATGAACAATAATCATTGTAATAAGTTTTAGATTTTAATTAGACGTCAAAATTATTGCTAAACTAGTAATAAAAATATTATATAATCTCGTTAATTGATCACCAACTCAAGCTAGATTTTTTTTTGAACGGCAAAAAGTCAACAACTCTAGCTAGATGCCTAAAAATTGTTTGTTTAAATTTTCAAGCGGATTGTTCTATGTTTTGTCCTTGTAAAAAAGTTTTAGATACTTAATAGACATGTTTTATTCGTACCGGGTTGGGTCCAATCGGGTTTTTTTACCCGGGTACGAACCTGGTGGTTCACTATTGGTAATACCTTACCCGATATACCCGGTTAGGGTAGGGTCGGGTCAGGGTCGGCTCCAAAAACCGGGCAGATCTGTGTTTTTTTATTTTATTATCATTATATTATTATTATTATTATTATTATTATTATTTATTTTTTTTTATTTTTATTACTATTTTAATTAAAATGTTTGATCGGTGATGGTTTTTCTCTTTTTTTCTTTTTTTTTTTGTTTTTTTGTGTTTAAAATTTTCTTTTGTTTATTTTGTTTGTGTGTTAATTTTTTTTTGTGTTTTAATATGGTTTGTTTTGGGTGTGGGTTCGAGATTTTGGGGTGGGGTTTTTTGTATCTGGACACGTGTCTTTGGTTTGTAAGGTTCGTTGACGCTGTCTTTCTCCAGGTTCCTGCTTTCTTTCTTTCATTATCGATACCTAACGATTCTCGCTATTAAGGTTTGGGTTTTCCTTTTGTTTGCTCTTTTGGAAATGTCCGCGCGTTGCGGTGGTACGGTTGTTGCATGATTTTTTGGGAATTCGATTTTAGTCGGTATCGACTCGGTGCGTTATGACATAAATTAAAAAATAAAAATATAATTATTGAAAAAATTGAATAAAAGAAAACAATTACGTATATTACAAAAGTCTTTAAGACAATTATATTATCCCAACAAGAATAGTGAAAATATGGGTGGTATTTATGGTCGGAAATCACTTATTACCTAAATTTTACAGGGGTTTATTTTATGAATGTAGGTTGAAGTTTTATGATCATCGGAATCAGCTTTTGGTGGTGATTTGCATATACCGAAGAAAGTTAATGGAGAAATTATCACCACAAATTACCATTTTGATTGTTATTGAGTTTTTAACAACAGATAAAGAAAAGAGGAAGAAGGATTAGTGCTCAATCACAACATATAAACGACATTGAAAGTAAATGACGATTTTGTTTGACCACGTGTATATGTTTTAGCATTTGTATTATAAGCAATCATATATTATACTTTATTGTAAGGGCATAAATAAAATAAAATAATTGATTTTTTGAAATTTAAGCATTACTTTTCATATGAGTGTCTTAATCTATATATAAAATTATCATTCTATCCTTCTTTCACTTTTATTATAAAAGATATAGATAAATATTAAAATTATTAAACTTATAATAATATGCCTCTAGAAAAATATTAGTATTATAGTTATTATAAATATGAAGA
>BJCM01084749.1:0-13832 GCA_018326385.1 Flaveria bidentis
TCGTACGACTGAGTCTCATTCGCATATGCTCCTACGAATGACCCAGTTTCATGTGTTTACAACATATCAGGTGTATTACATTAAGCCTAGACTATTCGACAAGCGACGGACACACTATATATGACAATATATGCTCTAATAGTGTGAATGATGATGTATGATGATTATGTATGATTGCATGTTATGTTCTATAATGTTCCCTATTATGTATGATGATGTGACTTTACGGGGTGTGATATTGTTAATGAACGTAAAGTATTATCCTAATGAAGTGAAAGATTTAAGATAATGAAAGTTGAACATAATGAACGAACGAATGAAAATCCTTGCAAGCATATGAAGGGAGGTTCACAACTCATTGAGAGTTGTTACCTCAACTGTGTGTGTCTACAGCGTGCGATTTTGGCTACTCGTAAGGGTTCATACACACAGTAAGAGTTCAGTCTTGGTGACTACTCCAATACGTGTGATTTCCTAATTACTGTGTGTTATAGAGCGTGCGATCTTGGCTAACCCATAAGAGTTCACACACACAAGGGGAGTCTGTCCTAGTGACCACTCCGTACGTGCGATATGTGCGATATGTGCGATATGTGAGATATGTGCGATATGCGCGATATGTGCGATATGGGGTCCTTGTCTCTTAACCCTAGATGATATGGCCTTGTGCTTAAGAGGGGGTTAAGCATATTACAGGACCTAGATAAAAGTGTAAAGATAATAAACTACAAAAAGTGCGATAAGTACGAAATGTGCGAAACGTGCGAAATTTACGAAACAAACGATGATGAAGATAATAATTGTTACTTTGATGTATGTATGATTTGTCATCACGTGCGATGGTAATGAAAATGTTTTAACTAATGAAAGGTAATATAATGTTTTGTAAAACTATAACTCACTCAGCAATGCTAACTTTTATGCATTTTCCAGTTAGCAGGTAAAGTTGTTGATGATGGCACGGGGCGACTACTTGGCTCTTTTAGATGGCATTCTTTTATTTAATGTTTTGGCATTGTAATGCGAACAAATGATATTGTGTAACGAATGTTGTATTATTTTGAAAAATCATTTTTAATGAAAATGTCGTTTTTAATGTTTCCGCTGCAATGTTTTATTCAAGATAATCAAAATACATGTTTTACGTGTGATGAATGACAAGCTGTAAGTGTCCCGGGAACGGGGCCTTACAATTAGACCTCATGCAAAGGATGAGATGGTTTCAGAGTTATAGATGAAAGTAGCTAGGATGGTAAAAGTGCTTGATAGAATGTATGATATTATCCGAGACAAACTTCTTGAGTTGGATGAAAAAGAAAATGAAATCAAGGAACTCAAAAAAAATATGAGTCTGAAAAGAAAGAAAAAGATGATGAAATACACAGACTCAAAGCTGCCCTTAAACAAGCAAGAGAAGAAATCAGTGGTCACCTTGACACTATAACAATTCAGACAATAGCTATGGAGAAGCAAAAGGACATGCTTGAAGTACAAAATGATATCATAGCTAATCTTAACAAACAAATTGAGACTTTAACAAAAAAAAAGTCTTTGAGTTGGAGATGCTAATCAAGATAAAGCAAGAAATAGCTAAGAATAGGATGAGAAAGGTGATGATGCTAACATGGAGAAGAAGGATGATAATGAAATAGAAAAGGAAGATGAAAGTCCTTCAGGTGAGAGTGATGACGATGACAATGACACTCAACCTAAAAAAAAAAAGCTAAGAACATCTGAGCGAGTAGAAGAGACTATCCCAGTGAGACTAGAAAAAAAGAACAAAGTATGGCAATGGTGGTATACTTAAGTGAGCAATCTGAAGGAACCCAAGATGAGGAATCTGAGCTTAGAGATATGATAAAAGAGCAGGATATTTACTCTTCTGGAGAATTCATTATTGATGATGAGTTCTAGGAGTTTGTGAAAGACCCAAGACCACCAGTTGAGCACATAGGAGTGATTCCTCACTCTTTAGTTCCACTGGAAAAAGAGATAAGTTTGCAGATTGTACCCACTATCTCCTTATCTGATGAGAAGAAAGAACTCATCAAGAAACTATGTGAAGAGATCAAAGAGAAGGAGTAGACTACAGAAAAGGAAAAAGAAAAGGAAGAATCTATTGAAAATGAAAAAGAACAGAAAGAAACAGAATCATTTTTTTTCTCTTCATCCAGATCCCATGTTCACACTTATTCTAGAAAGAGAAAATATCAATCTGAGAAGGCAAAAGGGAAAAAGCCTATTAAGGAGGATGAACCAGTGAAAAAGAAACAGAAAGATGATCCAAGAAGTTTAGTTGCAATGGCTGAATTCCTTAATGAACATGTAAAGACAGAAGAACAAGTCAAGAAAAGTATGGAAGTCATTGACTTGGAAGAAGGAGAGATTGTAGGAGGAAACCTGGTTGATGAACTATTGATAAAAGACGGTCCTGCAAAGGCTGAATTTTTAGTGGAAGAAATGGTGGAGAAAGCACAAACCAATGATTTGATGATTAAAGCAATGTTCTTGATAAATCACATTTATGGTGCTGATGAAGTATGTGGGATGACTTATTAAGCCATGGTTGAAGAAGAAGATAAGTTGAACCCTTCATTTATAACTGAGTAAGAGAAAGCATAAACACTCAAGTCACCAGGATCATTTACACCAACCGAATCCTAAAAGTTTGAGGCTCTTCAATCACAGTATCCAGGTCCCTATGTTATGAAAGATAAGGAAATGAAGATTTACCTCTTTGAGCAAGAGTACACTAAATGGAAACTTAGGAATATGAAGACCAATTCTCTGTAGGTTGTAATTCTCAGACTAATCAATGAGAAGAAAGAAAGATTGAAAAATCTAGAAGAGGAGATTGTAAGCTAAAATCCTAAGAAAAGGGTATCAGCCCAGGACATCAAACTCACTCCAAAAGTTCATGATGCATTGGCACCCGTACTACACAAGAATACTGAGTGGTTTGCTGACCCTTCACATATAAAACTCCAAGAAGGGCAAACAACCTCATAGATGACTCAGGGTGTGTCTACCCCTCATGGCAAAGTAGGTGTAAAAATCATTGCCTAGAAGTACGATAGTGACTAGAACATATTCATGATCAAAAGGATCTCAAGCTTGTTCAATTCTTCATAGAGTACACCGATGCAGTATGAACTCCATGCAGAGTCATGATCTTAAGAAACTAGCTGAATTGGAATTGATCAACCACAAAGCTATATACAGAGGATATGAATTTGAAGACGTTCTAAAGATGTTCAAGAGAACAAACAACTACAAATCTCTGAAAGCCATTTGTATCAGAAAAGACAAATCATTTCAAAATCCTCTAGAGAAAAAGAAGAAAGTAAAAAAGGCTGAGGAGTTGGTATTTCCTTTAATGAATGTAAAGCCAACTTAATATAAATCAATCTCGAGTGTGTTTTATGATAAGAAAACATATGAGATAATTATAGAAAGGAAGTGGGGAGGAAAGGAGGGAACTTAAATCCGGTTATTTAGTGGATATGAAGCAAGATTGCTTGATGAATCCTATATCCACTACATATATGCTAGACACTTTAGGGAGATCAATAATAAGCTTGCAGAAGCAGACATGTAATTCTTCTTTAAGTGTTTCAAGATTTTGAAGATGGCTTATGATAAAAAAAAGAACAAAGAAAGAAGAAAAAGACTCCTCTTGTAAGGCCTCGTTTCCGAGACACTTACAGCTGGTCAATTATTGCACTTAAAACATAAAACATACATTAAATTTACTAAAATATTATAGAGGAATTCATTTAAACAAACCATTTCATATATATATATATACTATATTAATATACATATAAGAAGGGTAGAATGGTCAATTGAACAAAAACTCTTAAAATTAAGAGATTTACAATTCTTATAGCTTTTGGTACAACTCTTAAAGCTTTGAATACCCTTACAGCTTTCAAACGCTCATCCCTTTTCAAAATTTAAACTCAGTCGTTCTCTCTCTGGCTCCCAAAAATCAACCTGCCTGATTCAGATACCTCTCATCATCTTTCTACTAAGTTTTTCGGTTGAACTGCGCTGGTTTTAGTACAGGTGAAAAAAGTGCAAACATCGGTTCAGATTGATTAAAGAACTTGATGTGTGAATCACATAATCTATTGATTCTTTAACAAGATTGTTTTCTTAAATCCAAATGTTGTCCTTGTTGCATTTTAAATCTCACTTTTCTCATATATTTTTTGCTTTGATTTCATTTAAATGCTTAGTGAATCAAAAGGTTTTGTGAAGCAAGTCTACTATCATGAACGAAAAATCAAATTCTTCAACTTGCAGATGGCATCAACTTTAGGAGTGCTGCATTTTTCATTTCAAGAGAAGCATTGCTACCTAAAGCCAATGAAAAGAGCAGATCTCAATATCCTCACATTTAAATTCTTAAACATGTGAAAATTATAATTTATCATTAATTCAACTGGTTTTAGCCATGCTCTCACTGGAAAACGTCATTCATTTTGGTGATCTAGGCCCCAACCAAATTTTGTTTGAATTTTAAAATATGAGTTATGAGAAATACCCTTGATTCATTTTTTGTTATCAGGCCTTTTCTCTCTTCATTTTATTATTGAAATCATTGTGATTGAAACTAAATTTGGTTTTAGTTTGAAGGTATTAATGTAGTTGTATTTAAATGTAGTTTATTCAATATGAATAGTTCGACACTTTGGTAATTTGCATACTAAAAGTTCACATATCCTAAAAGTTGTATGCATGCATTCAAAATTTGTTGAAATTATGAATTTGATTGGCTTGAACTTGAAAGTCGATCAGTAGCTTCTATTGTTGCTCAGGTTCTGAGACTTCATAATTATACATTATGGTTTGTGTCTTTAAGTTCTCTATAGAGTTTACATGGTGCAAAATTAAGGAATTCTGGACATGTGGCTACTTATAATATATACATAGTCAAAGTATCATGTGGCTACATATAATCTGCAAATATTTGAAGTATTGTAGTTTCAATTAAATTGACTTCTCTCCTTGGTAACTTATGAGTTATAAAGATAGTGTTGGGTGTGATCTCCACAAGAAAACCTTTGGTTCAACATGCCATGAGTTATTTGAATGTCATGGGATTTTAATTGATTTCCATTTATTCCTTTGTTTTATGCAGGCTTCTATATAAGCAGGTGCAGGAAAGAAGAGATGAAGAGATAGATGCTTGATGACTTTGTGTAGATGGTACACATGCTCACAGTCCTAATACGTGGTTCCTTGACTGAGTTCACTTAGAGGTTTTTTTTTTATTTTAGTCTGATTTAGCTCTAATTGTTGGTAATGGTTTTATCAACATGTATTGTTATTAAAATGGTAGCTTTGAGAAGGTTTGATCGAATGGTGATTCATATGGTTTAGTGTCTTTAATAATCTTAGGTGATAGAGGGTTTTTTATGAAAACGCACATGAATCACTTTGTCTCTCAAAGTGAACAGATTTTAGTGTTATCAAATGGTGATTCATACTAAAAAAATATTTGAATTAGGTGATAACATGAGGAGAGTTGATATAAAGAAGATAAATATAATCTTTTTGTAAATTAATTACACAATCAAACTTCATATAATAAAATCTAACTTTCTCATCCATGTGCTCAGACAACTAATCCAACGGATAAAGATGCATGGAAAGATAGAGGCACAGGACATATATCTATCAAATGCAAAGTAGTGAACAAAGGCAAGAAAGACTCCAAACCCATAATTCTTGTTAGAAATGAAGAATTTTATTTTCTTTTTTCAGTATTTCTTTATGTTTGTAACTTCTACATTAATTTGTTATTAAAATTTTGTTTCGTATGCTACTTATGGCAGGTGGGAATATTGTTATTTATTGCGTTCTTATATCCCGGAATGAACGAAGACAACAAAGTTATTGAATTGTGCAATGTTGAGATTGTTTTTGCTCTTTGCTATCTTTTGCTGCTTTTTGACCAATATTTTGGTAGTTCAATTTGATAAAAAAAAGCCATCAGCCTGTTGCACGTTGTAGCCTCATTGTGCAAGCTTCTAGGTTACCTTTGGCTTTTTATTTATTTATTATTTTTAGCTTTAATATGTAGCACGTTAGATGTTACATGTTAGTTCTATGGCATCTTAATTTCAAATATCATTGACTATAAAAATAATATTCATTTAAATCATTTCATCTTGTGTTTTGCATGGAAGCTTCTAACTTTGGACTTCGTTAGCAATCATTGCAATAATTGTTGTTAACGCCGCATCGCGCGAGTTTCTTACTAGTATATATATATGTATATATATATATATATACATACATATATATATATTGCTTTTGCAAAATAATACAACATTGTTAATAATTGAAAAATATCATTGTTTGCAGTACAATGCAAAAACATCATCATTAACAAAATGCATGCCATCCAAAAATGCCAAGTGGCTGCCTTGAGCGATGCTCAACAACAATTACCTGGCAACTGGAAACACATAAAAGTCAGCAACAATTACCTGGCAACTGGAAACACATAAAAGTCAGCGTTGCTGAATGAGTTTTAGTTTTATAAAATAAAATGCTTTTCTTTTGTTTAAAACCATTCTTTATATACTTCCACATGTGATCATGCATCGTATGTACAAATAGATAATGTTATTATTATCTTTCATCATCGTTCATTAATTTTCATTCATTCATCATCGTACGTCATCATTATCATTCGTTATCATTCTTATCGTACCTTATATACATTCATTAACTTCCGATGTCATGTACTATACCCCGAACATTGTGCACAAAGCTGGCTTTTTGGGCCTTGGGCAAGTACATTCATCACTATCATTTATCTTTCCTTTTGGACCAATGCCATGTGTAATACCCCGAACATTGTGCACGAAGCTAGTTACTGGTCCTAAGGTCTACCTTAGACCTCGAACATTATGCATGAAGCTAACTCCAGTACCTAGGGCAAGCGACAAGGGTCCCATATGTATGGTCAATCACAAAGATTGGACCCCAGTATGCATCCTTTCGGGGTAGCTAGCCTGCACATAGTTGAGCTAACAACCTTCATTGGGTGTGAACCTCCATACATTGTTTGCAAGACTTTCTTACTTTCATTCATTAATGCATGAATTCTTTCATTCATTACATTCCTTTTCTCATTATCTTTCTACTTTCATTACATACTACTTTACGTTTATTGATATTAATCATACCACGCAAAGCCACGGAAATAATCATACATATCAAGGAACATAAATATAAATATAACCATACATGAAATCATCATAAACATCACATACTCCATCATCCAACATCATAAATTCATCTTAGATCACCCCTGGGAACATCCCAAGTCAAAGTCTAAAACTTCATTTATCCTAAAATTCCAGAAATAAAACTAAGGCATTAGGCGCATGAGCACTATGAAAGCGCATGGGAACAGTTAGGCGCATGGAAAACTTCTAGGCGTATGGGCACTATTTGGGCGCATGACCCAACACTTAGACTTTTTGGGCAACTTCTGGGGGTTCGGGCACTATGCAGGCGCATGTGCCTGACTTAGGCGCATGGACGTCTGGGTGCATGGGCTATTGGGCGCATGCGCTGTTGGGCACATGACCCAACACTTAGGCAATCTAGGCATGATCCTAGGCGCATGGGAACTATTGGGGCACATGAGTTTTCAGGCGTTTGGGGAACACTTGAGCAAATTTAACCATTGGGTGCATGGGCCACTATTCAAGCGCATGGGTAACTAACTTACACTAATCAACATAATTTAGTCCCAAATCCAACATTCATCATGTTCTAAGCTTAGTTCTTACATTCTAAGCATCATAAACACATATATAACATGATCTTAACATCCTAAACACCCGAATACCCTCAATTACATACATACGGGTATAAACACCCATTTTATAAAAATGTTTATACATGTATTTTCAGCCCTAAAATTATTTAAATCATGTAAAAAAGGGATTCTAGAACTCAACTTAGCAACCTTCGAGTATGACTTCCTTCAAACTCGTTTGCTATGAGCTCAAACACCAAACACCCACCAAATTACACACAAACACAATAAGCACATAACCGAGGCTTGAACCAACCAAGAACACCTCAAAACAAAGAATTCTTACCTTGAATTCAACCTTCTTCTTCTCCTTTATTCAAAATCCAAGACTGTCTCTGCTTTCTCTCTCTAAACCACAATGAAAAGAAGTGTGCAGGAATTATGGGCGGCCATGCCCACTTTATGCACCAATTTTTATTCTTTTGTCCTTTTTAACACATATAGCCCCTTAACTTCGGTTAAATTGTGTTTTATCCTTTTCTGCACTTTTATCTTTCTTTCTCATCTTTGAAAATTTTCGGGTGTTACACCTCTCAAATTGTGGAACATTGTCAAGCTAGAGGTTGATGCATAAGGATCTTTGCTTATCCACATGGATGGGTTATCCATAGTGTCAATTTGGGAGCCCATTTCCCCGAGGAAACTACTTGTTGAAGTTGTATGATCAATCAACAAATGATGATACATGTCCTAAGCAGAGACAAGATAGGAAAGGAATTTCTCCAATATGATTAAAGTTATCTTGGATCCAACTTTGGCAGACCCAACTACAGCTACATCATTAGCCCAAGACCTAGTAGAATCTTCACAACCTCATACACCATCAAATCCTTGAAGTACTTAGGCTGTATAATCCTTAGGGGGAGTATTTCTAGACCCTGGAAGGATCAAACAGGTCAATTTAAGAGGTGGTTAAACGTTGTTCTGCTGGTATAATCCCACAAGTCCACGAAGAAATGCGGGTGAAGATTGTATATAAGACAAGTGTTGGCTATGGGTATTTGTTTATGCGGTTGACCAAGAACAAATGCTAACAAGAATTTGTTCATCCGCATAGAAATGCGGGTGAAGACTGAATAGGAACAATAGGTCTAGATCCTTTTGTATAGGCTTAGAACTTAAATCAAAACTTGTAATGAATATTTGTAATTCATTATTTGAATGTATGCTTTATGTATATAGGTTAACCCATATGTGTGTTGATTTATGTGTATGATGGCAAGTAAAACATTATACTTAGTCGGTTTGTGAAATTGACTAACGGTAAGAAACATCTATAGATGAACATTTTTATTCTTTCGTAGATATGTTTCTTACAATAAAAAACATCCAAAGATCTTCTGCGGATGAACAACCAGCTCTGGAGTTCAAGAGAAGGATTCGAGTAAAGAGTTCAAGTGAAGACTCCTGCGGAAGAGCAAACTTATGCGGATATGCAATCACCTGCGGAAGACAATTCAGCTGCGGAGTCCAAACACTTGTATTTAAACAACATAAGTGTTACAAGTCAACAAGACAATTTTGAATCTCAAGAGATCTGGTGATTCCTTAACAAAATCATAATTGTATATAAATATGAGTCCTAGGTTTCACATGGATGACGGCCAACCAGACGACAAACACAAAAACATCACATCGATTCACACTATCAATCAAACACAAACCCTAGCAACCGTCACATCAATACATCACCAAAATCAATTATTGTTTATAGCATTCATCATTTATTCATTTGTAATCATTAATTAGATTTAATGAAATATTTTTGACTCAAATCTTATTTGTTTATTTATTGTGCTCATATCATTGTGTTCGTCATAATCAACATTTATTTTGTTTGATATTTATTTATAAAACAATCAAACAAGGTTAATGTTAATTCCGCAATCATTAACTTGATTCCATTCTAACACTGATAATTCGTGATTGCGGTCCTTAGATTCACAGGTGGTATCAGAGCCAAGTGCTCATTGATTTAGATCGATTGATCTATCGGTGTTAGAAGTGTTTAATTGTCTACTTGTTTCACTAGATTTGTCAGTTTTTGCTGATTAGATCTACTGTTTTTGAGCAAATCATTTTAGTGTGAATCGAATTCTCTTTAAACATTAAATACAGTGAATTGTCTTTCAACGAGTATTGTTTCATTTCTGAATTAACTTAGATCAATATTCACATCAATTGAATAGTAGATCTGGGTTATTGATTGACATTCATCAATTGTTCAAATTAAATTGAACAAATACATTAACAAAATCCTTGATTTGATAATTAATTATCACTAAAAGGATTAACTAATTTGTGACCACAATTGCTTAATTATATTAATTAAGTTTTATCACTAATTAGTTCATTACTTAAAAGAAACTCTGTAATAGTTATATTCTTAGACTTTAACTAAACATGAGTAATTTTGGTGTATCATCATACCAACCTCCAAAGTTAGAAACAAAAAAGGATTTTAAATCCTGGAAAATCAAGTTCAGGAATCATGTGAATTATACTGATTCTAACTTATGTGTATCAATAACTGAAGGTCCATATATTACACCCACTCTTGGGTCGGGTTATAATGACCATAATCAACCCATAAGTACAAAAGATTTGTCACCTAATGATATTAAGAAGGTCAAAGATTATATTAAAGCATACAGTTAGCTTAGTATGGCTTTACCTGAAGAAATATTAATCAGGTGTGAGAATTATAAAATCACAAATTCCTTATGGAAGATACTTCATACACTTTGTGAAGGGAGTGATAAAATAACATGCATTAGGAAGGACACTTTTCGTTCACAATATGACACCTTTCATCATATTGATGGTGAATCAATGCCTCAACAACACCATAGATTCATGCAACTTGTAACAGAGATGAACATCTTGGGGTTGAAATATACAAATGACGAATTAAACAAAAAGATGCTCCATCCTTTGCTTGAAAGTTGGAAGCAAACTGTGTCCATGTTCAAGAACACCATTGACCTCAAATCAACTGGTTTAGATACATTGGTATCTAAAGTTGAGGCTCTTGAAATGGATGAAAAATCAAGCAACAAGAGTGTGAGAACACATGTCTCACCCTATCACTTTAAAGAAACAAAAGGTGCTGGAAGTGTCTTTTTTTCCAACAATGATAGTGACAACTCTTGTACTTTGAGTGAAGAAGAAGAATAAATAAGTTTCTATGCATCAAAGCCTTCAAAGAAATCTTCTAAAAGTAAATCATGAAAGGATAAAGGAAGAACTGATGTTGGAAGAGATACATTAAAGATCATGTTTAGGTTGGACTCACCTTAGATTAGATTATGTTTATATTACTTTGTGATTGGTCTAATGTTAGTTTACTTTTGTATGTATGTCATTTAGTTTAGTTTTGAAGTCCAGCAAAACTGTGAGCGAAACTGCAGTTTCACTCATAGTCAGCTGTTTTAGTTCACCCGACGAAACTATTGTTTCTGCCAGGCGAAACTATAGTTTCGGCAGTACAGTTTTGCTGGCAGTAAATCTGTCTGCAAAACTAAGATTGCTATATACAGATTTGATCATTTTCATTGTTGGGTAACTTTGCAAAACCCTAATCATTTATCATTGTTGCAAGTGACCTTTGTAACTAGTCTATTCTTAGAAATATAATTGTGCTTTGTTATTATTGAGTGTATTGATCCTTATTGTTCTTACTTTGATACATTTGTGGTTGTTCCTAATCTTCTTCATCTTTGTTATCCATTGTTTGTATTTTATATTGACGATTCAACATCTCATTTGTACTGCAAATCGATCAATTGGACCAACAATATGGTATCAGAGCCTTAGTGCTCATGATTTGTTGATGTTTTGGTTGTTTTTGTTCAATATCAAGTTATTATCAAATTCAAATCAATTTCGAGTGTATTTGATATCGAATTTGCTTGAATTTTGTTTGTTTTTGGTCGGGGAAGCTCTGTTAATCATCAGATCTCAAATCCATTGAGTTTTGATGATTTAAGATTGATTTCATGTTGAAAAAGCTTTTCAGCTTCATCCAGTGAAATTACCAATTCTTCCATCCAAACTGCTTGTTCTTTCAGCGAAACTACATGTGTTATCCTCTTTGAAGTTGTTTACTGCTATCCTGCGAAACTAGTTTCATTGAAATCCATTGAGTTTTGATGATTTAAGATTGATTTCGTGTTGAAAAAGCTTTTCAGCTTCATCCAGTGAAATTACCAATTCTTCCATCCAAACTGCTTGTTCTTTCAGCGAAACTACATGTGTTATCCTCTTTGAAGTTGTTTACTGCTATCCTGCGAAACTAGTTTCATTGAAATCCATTGAGTTTTGATGATTTAAGATTGATTTCGTGTTGAAAAAGCTTTTCAGCTTCATCCAGTGAAATTACCAATTCTTCCATCCAAACTGCTTGTTCTTTCAGCGAAACTACATGTGTTATCCTCTTTGAAGTTGTTTACTGCTATCCTGCGAAACTAGTTTCATTGAACAAAAGTTCAACAGTGCTTGTGGGTGATTTACAAGCGAAATTGTTGTTGAAAGTACCATTGAACGAAAGTTCAAGCTTGTTTCCTGTGAATTGTCGGCGAAACTAAGCTGTTTCAGGCCTTTGGCTAGCGAAACTGCTGCCAAAATTACCTGCGAAACTATGGCAACCCAGCGAAACTAGTCTTCTCTGCGAAATTGTCTGCGAATTTACCAAATTTTCTGTGAAATTACTTCTTCCCAGTAAAAATAGTATGTCAAAGATGACTTCCCTTACCGTTGCTGATCTTGAAAGTGTAGCTCCCAACGGACCTCCATGTAACGCCCCAAATAATGTCTAAGCGAGCCAAATAATAATAATAATGGGCTTAAACGAGATCATTTAATGAAAATAAGATAGATATGGGTTATAGACGGAGTTAACTCTTCGGGTTATGTGTTTGGCAAGGTTAAGGTCCCGGGAACGCCCAGTATATATAAACGGATCAGCTTGAGCAGCTCTCATTTGCAACTCAACACTCTAGTTATAGAGAGAGAAAGTAGGGAGAATTGAAGATTCAAGGCTCGGTTGATCTCGGGATTGAAGATCAGTGTTCGTGGGCATCCAAACAACAAGAAAACGCCATGAATCCAGGTAAGAAACATCATTTAATTGTTCCTTTTGATGTAAACCCGGATTCTAGGTTTGGGGTTTTTGAAAGTGGCAAAGATTCGCCCAAAACTCACGTTTTTGTGTAAGAAAACATGTAAGAAGTTTAGATATAGCTTATTGGGTGATAAACCAAGGTTTTGGATGTAAAAGATTGAAGTTTTGGGTCAAAATGGGTTGGTTCGTATTTTTCAGCTCGTTTTGCGAAACTGGGTGTTCATCCAACGAAATTAGTTGTTCGTCCAACGAAAGTGTGGATCTTCCTGCGAAACTATAGTTTCGTAGGTAGTTTCGCAGACATGGTTTTCGAACGAAAGTTGGGCGAAACTAGCAAGGAAACTGGCAGCGAAGATGCCAACGAAACTGCTAGTGAAACTGCTGGCGAAACTAGCAGCGAAACTGCTAGCGAAACTAGCAGCGAAACTGCTGATCTTGCAACGAAATTAGCAGCGAAATTAGGCAGAAATTAACTCCTTTGAGTGTTAACTTATCTGCAGGCTGTGCAGTCCAACCCTTGCTTTGTAAGCTTGATTGAGAAGCTACTTATCGAGTACAAGTGAGTTCTAGATCCCCTATTATAAAGGTTTTGAACTAGTTTGGGGCTGGAATGCATACTAAATATACGTTTTGAACGACTAAGATTATAAGCGGTTTTAACGGGAAGATCGAATTTTTCATAAGAAAAGGTGCTATATAAAAAGCGCGACCCCAGCCAAGGGCGTTGCCCCTTGGACCCCACTAGGGGTTGCTGCCCCTAGGACCCCGCTGTCAGGAGCTGCCGCCCCCGAACCCCCGCTGTCCAGCAGTGGGTCAGTTATGTTTTATGATGATTTATGCTTAATATGCATATGTTTATGTATG
>BJCM01084751.1:0-11331 GCA_018326385.1 Flaveria bidentis
ATCTAATTAGTTATACAATTAACCATTTAATTGTATAAGTTATACACTCTTATTATTATTTGATGTTATCTAACTTACTTAAATAACACTTCAAATAATATTATTGAACAAAATATTCTCATAAGTTGTTCCTTCTCATATGCAACTTATTTAGAAAACCCATTTTCTAAGTTGGTGTAAATATTTAATTGCATGATAATATCATCAATTAAATATTAATTAGTGTTTGTTAAGCTTGTTATTGGGTATAACTCGACTTGGATCATAACGTACTAACTGCATCAATATTCTACGTGTCTTGGGCATATAGAATCCTACAAGATCTGCAACAGAGTGTCAGAAGGACCATACTTATGTCCACTGGTTCATAGCAGTGTTTTCCAAAGGTTAACTGGCTTCGGAAGAACAAGTTCTTCAGAGAACATTTATACTTCGGAAGAGACTATTTCTTCCGAGGCTTGGGGACTTCTTTATATCAACATTCTTCGGAAGTCATTGTCTTAAATTCTTCTATTTCTTGAACTTCAGAAGAGAAGACGTTGTCTTCAGAAGTTGGAGTTTTCCTTCGGAAGATGATCTTGTACTTGTCTTCGGACTAACTCCATTTGTCTTCAAAAGTTCCACATTTAGCTTCGGAAGACTTTTATCAGATGCACCAAAATTGTCAAAGTGTTGGGTTTTGGTTGCACTAGCCTTTCTTGATCCAACAAACTCTCCCTAGGCTGATGCTACCAAAACCTCACTTATTCATGCTTCTCTAAACCTTCAGCACTAGAGACAGAAGATGTTTGTCTGTTTCTTTGTTCTTCCCTGAAGTTGTGCTGAGAAGTTTGTACAAGTCATTAGTGGACAGGAAATCCAGTGTGTCACTCTGAATAACATGCACCCTTTGTTGTGCCCCCTGAATAGAGTTAGTTGACGGGAGAAATAGTCATACTCCCATCTAACTATGTATTCAAGGTCATGACCTTCAACCAATTAAAGAAAGGATTTGACTTTGGTTGCTAATCCTTTCCTTTCCTCCTCCTCTCTCTCAGTTTCAGCTACTCTTCAATATTGGTCCTTACAATCAACTCGGCCAGATGAAGACTTCTCAGGTGATTTTATGATCAACTATCTTGGAGTTGGAAGGGTTGGAGAATGGCTTCATTTCTAACTCAGCAATTTCAAATCTGCTTAAGTGTAATAGAGATGAGGCATTGAACCTGTTTATCTCGCCATTCTATCTCTCAACAACAAAGTTGTGAGTAGATTCTTTGAACCTCCACTGGATGATCTTCTTTCTTGGCATAAGAGGATTACTTGGCACTCTATCCCCTTTCTTGGAATTCAATAGAGTCACCAGCCTTCTTTTTAGCTTATTCTCTTCATCATTTAGGAAATCAGAGTTGAGGCTAAGGAGTTTAGCGGCTTCTTCTAATGTTCCTCTAGGAAAATAAAGGAATTGATCTCTTGTAAGGAAACATGTGGAGCCATCAACAAAAGTTAATTTAACTGACTCCTCCTCACAATAGATATCGCTCAAAGTTGTACACTTGATGAGCTTCATCTTGACTTTCTTAAACTCCTCTAAAGAGAGATGTTTGGAAGGATGAGGGGATGGTTTAGATGGTTGTTGGGTAGGAAGTGGTGTTTGGGTTATGGGAAGTGTTTTAGAGTTAAAGATTGGTAGTTAAGGTGGTTATGGTGATGAAGAAGGTATAGAGGATGGTGTAGGTTAAGGGGTGTATGGTTCAAAGGAGGGTTCAGTTTTAGTGGGAAATGGGAAAGGGGTAGGTTCAGGGATATGTGTTGGTTAGGGTTGAGGTGTTGGTTTGAAGATCAACCATTGTCCCCTTTTATAGTTCTCATTCCTTTTACCTGATCGAATGTCAGCCTTGATGTCACTGACATGTTGCTTCAAGGTCTTCTCAGACATGGGACCCACCTGTCTGCTAAAGAAGCCATGAGCCCAGAGATATTCCTTCATCTAGGCTTTATCTCCTATCTTCTTGATAGCAACGAGTCTTGCTTCTTCTTCCTTCTTCTTCTTCACCCATAGTTTATCCTTTGCAGCTTTCTTTCTCTCCTTCTCCATTTGATTTTGCTCTTTCTTGAAGAGCCATAAGATCGTATCATTATCATGTGGAGACAATGCTTCTTGAGAGAAACCTCTAGAGGTCAGGAAAGTTATCCTTTCCCTCCTTAACTGGAAGTCAACCTCTCTTTCCTTCCTCTCCCTTACTTCCTCTAAGACCAACCTTGCTACCTCTTCTCTTTGTTCAATTTGTAGCAGGGTTGCCTTCTCAAACTCAATCAGCTCCTCTAGTGGTAGTAGGAGCACTTCTTCATTGACAACTCCAAGCTCGACAAGCCTTTTAATGATTTCCACCCTTCTACGGTTATTGACAACCTCCTGATTCGGTATAGCTGCTTTGCTGCTTCCAGCTAATAACTTCCCAATTAGGAGTCTACTTTTCCTCTAATGCTTTTCCAACCTTTCTTCCTCCAGAAGCTCTTCTGCAGTCATCTTCCTCTTTCCCTTAACATCTTCAAAAGTGATAGACTTTAGGGGTTCTTGGATGGAAGTTTTAGGTTGAGAGATGTTGTTGGAGCTTGTTGTAGTGATGTTGTTTGAGTGAGGGGTCGGTTGAGAAATCCTCACTGTTCACCTTAGATGCTAGTTCTAGAATTATATCCATGATAACCAGATCCTCAGATAGGGAAAATAGCACTTCTGCAGTTTTCATCTTAGTTTAGGAAGATTGAAATGGTTCTTCCGAGGCTTTGACTTCAGCTTCGAAAGTTTGTGGTAATGCACTTTCTGTCCTAACCTTTTTAGTTGTTGGGCCATCAGTTTCTATTTCCCTTTCAAAATTAATCTTAGGTTCCATGTAGACCTTAGGTTGACTAACTTCTTGAACAGTGGTAGAAGGTGTATTCAACCTCTGAAGCTCTTTAGCTCTAAAGTATGCCTCAACAACATCAGGGCTTGACTGTTCAATGGAATATCCAAGCAAGAACTTGGAAAAGAACTTTTTCAGATCTTAGGGCATCCTTTGAACCATTTGAAGAACAATTTGAGGAGGCTTAGGAAAAACTATTGCTTGTCGAACAAGGTATCTTGAAGTTAATCTATTAAAGCTTGGCTATGTGGTTCCTCATGTGTTTGTGTCTGAACACTTTCCCCTTTTTTGGTATAATCATCTTGAGAGCTAGATGAGCTAGAGGAAGAGGTGAATGAGACCTGAATGGGTACATGCCTATAAGATCTCTCTATTTATTTCTCAGCTAGTTAAGCCTTGAGATTTTGAATCTCAAGTTACTGAATGGCAGACCTGTCCTCTAAAATCTTAACCTTAGATTCAAGGTTTGAGACTTTAGAAAGTTGGTCTTGAATGGTGAGTTTTAGACTTCCCTCGTCTTTTTTCGAAAAATCACGGGGAGATGAGGTAATATACATAGTATATTCATCCTCACCAACAGATATGGTTTCTTGGCACCCTGGTTTCCCTTGCCTAATGATGTCTCTTTCAAAGGCATCAAGGGGCACGGTTGCTATAGATTCAGACTCAGATATGTTACCACTGCCTTGAGAGTCCAATGAGGCTTATTTACTAGTGGTAGCTAAATCTACATGAGTCTTCTCCACATTAGTGGGACTCACCTTAGTTGGTTTTAGCTGATGCGGGCTAGAGATAAGAGGTCCCTCTAGGATTTTTTGATCCTTAAAAGGGTGTTTTAGATCAACTTCATTGCCATGTAGATCTCTTCATCGGTTCTTATCATTATGTTGGTAAAGGATATGGAAGTTATACCTAATGACCCGGGACGTTGGTCAATGTTTATTGGCATTGAGCCTTTGGTGGGGCTGTCCCTTTTTGGTTGCTCAGGGGAGTATAGAGACTCATCCTAAGGGCTTTCAGCTTGGGTTTCAGGCTAATGGGGATTGAGACTGAGGAAGCTCAAATCCTTTATTTAGGTCATTGGTGAAGGATGGTAAGACCTCAGACTGAGTTGGAACCGATGTTTCCACTCTAGCCTTTTTGGATTGAACAGGAGGGGCTTGCTTAATCAGAGTAGATTGAACAAGGGTTTGTTTGGGGCGTCTCTGATATGTGTATTTGATGGGGTGAGAAGGTAGACTTGGCAATAGGAGGGTTATTGCTAGTATAGGTTCATCACCTGTGGGGTGAATAGGGATGTCATAGGAGCTATGCGCTAAAATATGCCTGGAAGAAGTGGAGTGTGTCTTCCGGTGAAGTTGGTGGACATTTTTCTTCAGAATCTTGAAGATGGTCGGCCTCATGTGAGGGACTTGCAGAGCAGTTGAACAGACAAGCATGCTTTGGTCCAACCCATAGTTTATGAAGTGCTGAATGTTCGTGGGATACATGTAGAATGTATCCTTTTGAAGGTTTCCTATCAAATTGGTCAGCATAAATCTTGAGTAGTTAAAACTGAGGCTTCTTACCAATCCATGAACTAGAAAACCACTTCATATGGGATTTGATCCCATCCCCCTAATTTTTGACAAGTAGTGGAGGACAATGTGTAGCAGGAACTTCCATTAGTATGAGAAGTTAAACTTGTAGATTGTGGACCTGCTGACATCGACTAATATCCTATTAAGGCATATGTTTCGTCAACTTCAGTCTTGGGGAACTTCGTTGGGGAACCTTCATCGTGAAGCTCGAGATGCTCCTTGGTGATTTGTTCGGATATGATCAACTCTTGGTCACAAATGCTGGACCTGTAAACCCTAACCCCATTCTAGGTAATAATCTGTACATTCCCCCAAAAATCAGTCATATGGTTTGAATACACAGTGGGGTTTACAGTTAGGGCTTGAAGTAAGTAGATTAGGTGAGAAAGGAGATGATTTCAGAGAAGTCAGCATCGATGGATGAATCCAAGAATGCGACTTGATTGTGTGGGGGTTAAGAGCCATTTGTGAGAAAGAACAGAGAAATAAGTTTCATTTGGGCAATTTCAGCATGAAGAAAGCTTTGGGTAAAGAAGTCGGTAAAATGATTAAAATGGGTGTCGAAATATTTAAATATGTGAAAGTGGCAGATGGATAAGGTGAATTGATGCTTTGGGGTATGATGGGACAAAGGCGGTAAGGTTAAATCCATTTAAAATATTCCAACATCATTTAGAAAATCTTTACCTTTTACAGTTGAGGGGCCCAAAGATTTCTCTTACATAGTAAGGTCTTCTTCCGAGTATAAGAGATTTCCAAAGGTAATCTTCTTCCGAAGCCAACTTGATTTCCAAAGGTAATTTCTTACTTCCGAGAGTAATGTGGTTTTCTGAATGAAAAGTTTATAAGCTTCGGAAGTATATCTGATAAAATATCAATTACTTCTTCCGAGACTAAAAACTATTCTGAGAAGAAAATTTCCCTTGGAGAAATTTTGCTTAGGAAGATATGTGAAATATCTTCTGAGGGTTAATTTCTCTTTGAAGAATCTATACTTAGAAAATTTTCAGAGAAAACCTTTTGTAACAGAGTTTAGATTGTTTTGACAAAAGACATTGCACATTTAAAAAGGTTTTCTAATGAGATACTTAAATCTTTGTTCATCAAAGGCTTAAATGAACAAATCAGCATATTATTTATTTGAATCAATTTTGATTAGTTTAATTAGATTTTACTAATGAATATCTTTTATGAAATGATACCTGATGTCGATGTGTTTTGTCTTGGAGTGCTTCACTGGATTTTCAGTAATGGAGATAGCATTATTTCTATTAATATGGATAAGAGTACTCATAAAGTTGAATCCATAGTCTAGCATCTGATTTTAAATCCATAGCAACTGAGCACAACAACTTGCAACAACAATGTATTTATCTTCAGCAGTAGATGTAGAGACACAGGATTGCTTCTTGTATTGCCATGAGATAATCCTTCCACCAAGAAATTAACATCCTCCTGATGTTGATTTCTTGTTGATATTACAGTTACCATAGTCACTATCTGAATAGCCAAAGAGATTGAAATTGTTGTTCCTTGGATACTAGAGACCTAGTTTAGGTGCTCCTTTGAGGTATCTAAGGATTCTCTTGGCAACAACTAGGTGAGACACCTTTGGAGCAGCCTAAAATCTTGCACAAATTCAAGTTGCAAACATGATATCAGGTCTACTTGTTGTGAGATATATCAGAGACCCGATGATTGCCTTATACTGATGTTGATAAGTATCCTCCCCCTCAGAATTAGGACAAAGATTATGATTTCTAGGTATGGGTGTCTTGGCTAGTTTATAATCTTTCATATAAAATCTTTCCAAGATGTTAGAGACATACTTAGATTGGTCGATAAAGAACCCTTCCTTCATCTATTTTACCTGAATTCCAAAGGAAAAAGTCCATTTTTCCCATGGAACTCATCTCAAATTTCTTCTTCATGATACTCTCAAAGTGTCTACATGTTTGGTCATTTGAGGAATCAAATATGATGTCATCAACATAGACTTGGATGAGCAAAATTTCTTTCCTAGAATGTTTTATGAATAAAGTCTTGTTAATGGTGCCTATAGTGTATCCATTCTTTAGGAGAAATTGAGACAAAGTCTCATACCACAGCCTAGGTGCTTAATGCAACCCATATAGAGCTTTATCCAACTTGCACACATAGTTAGGGTGTTGTGGATCTTCAAATCCTGGAGGTTGACACACATAGACTTCCCTATCTATATCCCCATATAGAAAAGCACACTGGATATCAAGTTGGTAGACACTAAAATTCTTGGATGCAACATAAACAAGAAAGATTCTTATTGCCTCATGTCTTGCAACTGGTGTAAAGACATCAATGCAATCAATTCCTTTTTCTTGGATGTATCCTTGTACTACCAGTCTTGCCTTGTTCTTGATTATCAAGCCTCTATCATCTCTCTTATTCTTGAAAACCCATTTGGTTCCTATAGGTATTTGATTAGATGGTAGTGGACAAAGGTTCCAAAACTTTTGTCTCTTGAATTGAAGCAATTCCTCTTGCATTGACTCAACCCAGCTACTATCCTTTAGAGTTTCTTCTACTTTCTTGGGTTCCATCTAAGACAAAAAACATGAGTACATGCAGACATTCCCAATGAGAGTTTGTCCCCTTGTTCTCACACCTTTAGAGATTTCTCTTATGATGTTCTCAGCTGGATGATTATTGTGAATCCTAACCATAGGAATCACCTTTAGTTGCAAAGATAGATCTAAGATGGACATATTTTGCTTAGGAGCTTGAAACTTGGGCAACTGTTGTTTCAAACTCATTCAATAAGGACTGATTGAATGAATGGGAAACATCATCATCATCTGTTGGCTGGGATGCAACATTAACAGTTGTCTATTCCTTCAAAATGCTATATCTATCAGCTTGATGTTTTCTAATGTCACCAAATGAGTTTTGAGGCTCACTTGGTGGACCACTAGTTGAAGCTCCACTATCTCTTGATATAGTCATACTATTAGATCTTAAGATAATAGGACCATGATCTTCAGTTACTCTTGGAGAACTTGAACGAGGTCTGGGCAACTCATATAGTTGATCATCATGATAATCACTTTGAGTACCTATTCTAGCTAAAACATTCTCATAAGATGGTTTAGAATAGTTGGGAAATAATTCTAAGTCAAAAATATGATCAGGGCCATTCCCCTAACATAAGGAGTGTTCTCGTTGACAACAATGTTGGATGATTCCTCAAATTGTTGATTTTTGATGTTATAAACTCTATAAGCAATAGAGTTAGAGGAATATCCAACAAAGATAGCATCATCCAACTTTTAAGCAATTTTCGTTGAATTGTCTTTTGTGTTAAGTATGGTAAATCTGCTGCCAAAGGACCTTAGAAAGCCAATGAATGGTGGCCTCTGGTTACATAGATCATAAGGAGTTTTTCCATCTGGCTCATCTACAAGAACCCTGTTCTACATCAGTGTCCCGTTTCTCCTCTCAGCAACACTGTTTTGTTGAAGAGTTTTAGCAGTTTTAGCAGTTTCATCCTTAGTTCTTAAAAAGAAGACCCATTTAAATCTTGTAAAATCATCAACGATCACAAGACAATATGATTTCCTTCCAATGCTCATTATACGTGTAGGACCAAACAGATCCATGTGAAATAAGTGCAATAGGGCGGTGATAGAGTTAACAACTTTGGTTTTATAAGATGCTTCGTGTTACTTCCCTTTCAAGCATGTAACACAATTGTATTTGCAGAAAAATTCCTTTTTAGGCAAACCATATACCAAGCTATTTTTAACCAAGTTATTCATGGTTTTAAAATTGACATGACACATACGTTTATACCATAGTGTTAACTCATCACCATTAGCTTTAGAAAGAAAGCATGATACTTCACCTAGTGGGGAAGTATTGTTCATATCTAGCTTGTACATATCCTATTTTCTAGGAGATCTAAGAAGCACCAAATCCTAAGGAATGGTCATCCCAGGTTTGAGGATAATGCACTCTTGTTCTATGAAGAGAATTTGATGCTTTTGGTCATAGAATTAAGAAATACTTAAGAGGTTGTGTTCAAGCTATTTGACAAAGTGTACTTTGTCAACTTTTAACTTGCCATTGGATACACTTCCTTAGCCAGAAATGTATCCTCCAGCCTCACCTCCAAATTGAGTAGAACCTCTATTAAAATGTTGAAATTGTTGAAGGAGAAATTTGTTCCCTGTCATGTTCCTGGTGCATCCACTATCTACAATCCACACATTATTGTTTTTTTTTTCATATGTATGTCCCTACATATAAGGTGAAAAAGTTAGTTTTTATTGGAAACCCAAGCCTTGTTGCTCTTGTACTTTTCTAATGATAAGGATGATACTGAACCAAAATTTAAGTATTAGGATTCAATAGGTGTTTGTGAAACTAATGCTTAGGCTAAAACATCTTCTTTGATCTTCCATTCCATCCCTTGGTGGATCATTGAGGATGAGCTTGATGAAGCTTGAGAAGCATGAAATTCTTTCGAAGCTTATTTCTATTTAGAAGAAGTCTTCACTACCTTTTCTTCTGAAGCAATCTTCTTCTGGGATGGTTTCAAGGGGACTCTCTAGTTCTGTTGAGTCTTAACAGCTTTAATTTCCAAAGCCATTTTCCTTTTGGAAGAAGAACTTTCTTCCGAAAGCAACCTTGCTTCGGAAACAAGCTTTCCCTTTTTCAACACTTGAACCATATGATAAGGTCCAAATGAGAAACCTTCCTAGACTTCTTTTCTTTTAACATTGTTTGAATAATGTGTGCTAGAGGGACTATAGTAACAATCTTTGGCCATGTGCTTTTGCAGGCCATACATTATGTAGGAAATGTTAATCTTCTGGGAACTTGAGGGTTGTTGTTTCTTGTTCTTCTTATCTTCATCATCAGTATTTCCTTTTGACTTTTGATCCTTTTGTTGGATGGGTTGTGGGTATTGTACACTTTTCCAGGATCAGAAGTTCCCACCACCTGGAATCCAGCTGAGATGAACACACCCTTTTGTTTTGGGTCAATCTTCAACTTAGATTCAACCACTTTCTTTGCAATTTTTCTGGCTACCTTTTCTCGAGTTCTTCTAGCTTTGGTGGTAAGGGGTTGGTCATCATAGGTAAGACGGGTATGGTTTACCTGGTTTTTCCCTTTGATGGTCTACAAAGTTGCATCACTCTTTGACTCATGGGAAGATGGGTTAGCATATAGAACCTCTTGCTATTCAGTACCACACCTTGGTTGTTTTATAGACTCTTAAGAATGTGGTAGAGCACTTTCATTGGTTTCCAACCCACCTTTGTTTTGATAAAAAAGTTTTGAGTGAGAGGATGATGCAAGAATGACTTGGAAGTTTTGTTTTGAGATAGCATGCTTCCTGGCTTGATCCTCAACTATGACAAGCTGGGCTTGAGCCTCAGTCAAATTAGATATTAAATCCTTGATTTAAGTCTTGTAGTTTTTATGTTCATGTTTTAACAAGGACAAAATTTTCTCTAACTCATCAATTTTCTTTTGATAGTCAGATTCAGCCTTTTTTGTAACATTTCGTATTTTTGTTAAATAAAAGTTCGCATCTTTATGTTCTTGTAAGGGCATTTTTGTCATTTATGGAACTATGTGGGTCGTTTATGCTTGATTCCTTGTTAATTTAAAAGTTGACAACCTAATTTATTGAATAATAATAATAATAATTAAAACTTTTGTTTATTATTTATGAATTTTAACTTAAATAATAATAATAAAAATAATAATAAAGATTATAATTTTTAAAACTTAAATTAATTAATAAGTTTGAATAATGTTAAAAACTTAAAGTTTAATTAAGTTCAGGGGGCATTTTTATCAATTTAGAAACTTTAAATATAAAGTTCTTACATAAAATAATATCATTTAAAACTATAGGGACCAATTGTGTAAATTACAAAAACCAACTCCCCTACATTCTCTCACCCCGTATTTCTGGCGGACTACTCCGATCGAACTCCAGCGAGGCCCAAAACAACTGAATTACTTCAATTCGTAACTCCAAGCCCGTTCTAACCGTTCGTGAACTCGATTCGAACTCATTTAAATACCTTAAATGGGTTTAAACATCGGTTATGAGTGCATTCAACTCGAGTAATTGGTTGGTTTTATCAATCGAGCCGTTTGACATTCAAGACTCAATAATAATCCAATTTATTAAACTTAAACGATCGTTTAACTAATCCTAAACCCTTAACAAACACAATTTTATTCAAAACACACAAAATCATTACATTTGAATCCTCTCTTCATCGTAAACCTGCAACTTAATCGAACCTCACCTTCTGTACGTTTTGATCTCAGATTGACAGAGTTTTTTGTTCCGCATTGTCTATAAAATCTTATCATTCAATTAATTGGGTTTACAGCGATCAAAACATCTTGAATCAACTCCTTATCTGCCGCGACTTGATTCTTCTCATCTTTGTCGATTGTGTATCAAAATCAGGTAATTCCACACATCCTCATACTCGGTTTCACCTATTAATCAAAACCCTATATTTATTTAAAGAATCATAGTTGAATTCATGTTCAGTTGGAATCAAATCGAAATTAGGGTTTATGTGATTTGGAGATTTCACGTAATTAATGGTTTTCTAAATTAAAATCAGGCTCTTAACAGGCATAGGCGCCCCAACCTACTCGTTAAGAGCATGTCTTCCAAACTTGAGGTCTAGGGTTCAACCCTGGGCACCCTCACCTTTTTCTTAATATAGTTTTTTTTAACTAAGTTAAATCCAGAAAATTTACAACAATTATTAAAATCATTTTTAGTGACCAAAATTATTTTTAAAGTTATCAGATTATTTTCTGTTAATTTTAAAATTAAATACTTATAT
>BJCM01084756.1:0-10700 GCA_018326385.1 Flaveria bidentis
TATATATATATAGACTTAGTGAGGTTTGGGGATTTTTGTAATAGACTTAGTGATTTAACTAAAACTAGGGTTTCAAGTGAGGTTTGGGCATTTTTGTAATAATCTAAATAATATAAAATATATCATTTATGAAAATTATTATAAAGAAAATAATATTTAATAATAGGTAGTGAAGTTTAAATATAAACTTGAATAAACATTTGAAATAATTATGATTTTAATAATTCAAAGGTAATATTTGAGTCAATAAAATTTTATCAATTTTTTATTTAAAATTCATTTTAATAGAAATAATCCAAGAACATCCTTTTGTTAAAATGGTTTATTAACAAAATTTATTTATTAAAACTTAGAAAAATTACAGAAAAATATCTTAATGGTTTTAAAAATTATCACAATTTATAACATAATTTTTTATAATTTTTAGATTTTTTTATATTTAATTTGAAAGCCAAAAAGGCCTAAAAAATTATGTTAGGTCCCCAGGGTTCGAACCTCGGACCTCTTGTTTGAGGGGGAAGTGACCTAACCAATGAACCAGGGCTTTAGCCGTGGTCTTTTCTAGTTGCGAATACCTTTAAACAAAATAGTAAAATGCCCCCCAATCCCCAAGAACCCTAGAATGAGAACGATCAAATTGATGCACCAAAAGATGTTGTAAATCAAAGTAACCTTGGGGCTTTTTCCCCATGTTCAAACGAACCTAAATCTATTATCAACTTACTGGATTTGTTCGAGAACAATAAGAAAGATGATGTAATAGGCGCGACCCAAACTTGATTCCGTTCGATAGGTCAAAGGTGATGATAACCAAATTGACTTTGTGTGAAGCTTCGGAGGGTGTTGCAGACTGAAAGCCCCTTATCAATTGGAGTTTAGAAAGCTCGGCAGATGGGTTTCGATTTGGGTTGCAGGTTCGGTGATATTGGTGATCGAATTCAATGATTGTGTGTGTGTTTCATGTGTAATTGAGGATTGTATACGATTTGAGATAGATAATCAACCGTTTGGGTTCATTTAATTGGATTATTATTAGAATTTAAGGCTGAATGGTTCTATGCTTAAAGGCATCGGTTACCCATTCGATTGGGTTTGTAACCGATGTTTAATTAATGATTACACGTTCGAAACGTGTGCTCGGAAGTTTTGGGACTGGTTTTGGGTTAAGAAAACGTCGGATTTCTAGGATTTAAGGTGGCCGGAGAGTCGCCAGCGAGTTGGCAGGAGACCTGCCGGAAAAACGAGGGTGAGAGGGAAAAGGGAGTTGGGTTTTCGTAATTTACACCATTGGTTCCTCAACTTTCAGTCTTTGTTATTTATGCTAATACTTTCATTTTAAGTTTTTTTAAATGACAAATAACCCCCTAACTTAATTATTATAAGTTTTTAAGCATTTCTAAAATTAGTAATTTTTACAAATTAATATTATTATTAGTATTATTACCATTATTTTAGTTATTATCATTAGTATTATTCTTATTGTGACTTATTATTATTATTACTATTATTATTATTATTAATGTACAATTTAATATTTTAATTTTTAACTTTTATAATTTAAAATTTAATGACAACTAAGAACTTAACATAGATAACCCATAAATTTCATAAATACCAACAATAGCCCTTACAAAAATTTAACAATGCTAACTTCTAGTTAACCAAAATTACATGATGTTACATTTGGTATGTTTATAAAGTATAGAAACAAGTGTAAATATAAGTCTAGCAAGGAGAGAATAAACACGTTATATAGTATAGGGATACAATTGAATATATGAAGAATTTTATAACAAACATGATTCAAAGTTGATAAATAAATCATAAGATTCATTAAAGTTAAGATTTTTATTGTTAAAAATATGTTTGTATTTATTATCTTATAAAAAAATCATTTCTTTACATTATGTTTATGAAAATATTGAAAAGTTAAAATTTTTAGGGTTTGACAGCTTTGAACATATTCACGCACTAAATTTGCGCGATCTGTTTGAGAAGTCAAATCAACGAGTTAGAAAAAGTTCTTTAGATGGTTAGAAAGAAAAGACTTCGAATTTTATACTGAAAAAAAGAATCATTGAGAAATAATTTGTTATGAGGGATATATGGCTGTCCGAGGTTGGCCTCTTGAATCTGTCAAAATCCGAAAATTCAAGCTTGATATGTTTAAGCAAAGTTTTGACGATTTCGTATTTATTTAATGATTTTATCCATCTTAGATCTATTATTATTACATGTGTGTGATAATTAAATAATTAAATAAATACATATTTAATAATAATTATTACATATTTAATAATAATCTTAAATATGTAATAATAGATCTATTATTATTTAAGCATGTTATTTACTAATAGATCCAAGCTAGTTATAATTAAATATTGATAAAACAAAATTTGAAAAGTGTGAACACGAAGAACACGAAAAACACTAAAACTTACGTGATGGGGAAAAATTCTTTGATCTTTAAGAGAGTTTTTATGGGTAAGATTCTTTGCTATGAGAGCTCTAAATTTACAGTTTGATGTGAAAAAGAACAAGAATAAGATCTCTTATTTATAGTGAAAAAAATTAAGATTATTGGTTTTAATCAAGATTGATTTTCTTAATATGTTTATTAATAAAAATCATATATTTTAGTTGGGATGGGTATGAACGAAATTTTATGGATATTATAGAGTTAGAATAAGTTTGATTTATTATTTTTTTTGATTTAGGATAATTACTAGTTAATTATTAAGTTTATTAGATATATATCACTTAAATAATTAAAATTATAATCTAATATAAATATATATAATTTTGTAATTATCGATGCATATATATATATATATACATATATATATATATAATAAAACTTAATTTAATTAATTAAATCTTTATCATTTTAACAAAAGTGAGATATTTAACCTTAAGTTACACATATGTAGACTTTTGCCCTTATAGTTATATATGTTTTACTTATGGCATTATTTTAGAATTTGGTTAATGTTAGGGCCTTTCAAATTATTGATTATAGCAAGGCATAGTATTTACACACGTGTTATCATATAATCACACTAGCATTTAATAGCTTCATCCGAAATTATAATGTATAGAACATGAGATGATTTTCATAAATAGTTTCTTGAATTCAGTCATAGTTATATTAAGTACCATAATTATCAAAAAGTTTAAGAAAGTAGGTTATGCATGTAAAATTAAGGATGTTACATTAAGTTTATTTAGTTTCGTCCAGAAGACGTCAATCACAACTACTGGAATTTTAGTACTTATATTTTAAAGTATTAAGTAATACATAACTTATTATGGATAAGAGATGTAGACAAAAACTTTATTACCAAAATATTCATATTTTTCAGCCCACATGCACAAGACAAACCATAACTCGTGAAAAGATGACAACCACATATAGTATTTACTGGCCACATCATTTGCAATTTAGTGTTCTTGGAAACTAATAAATCAAGAGGCTTGTGTGAAAGCTTACCTCGTAATCAAATAGCGGGAGTTTATGATGATTTATATGGTTTTACTTTTGCTTGTCTCAAAACTTCTTTTAAATTTATCTCTTGCACGTTTACTTATTGATCTACAAACTCCCCAAATCTATCGAGTGAGATATTTGCTAATTTAAGATATCTCTTTAAATTTGTATGCTGGCTCTCGACTTTATTTATTGTACGTTGGTCAAAATTACGGTTTGAGTTAGTTCAAGCTGGTACAAACATTTCCTTACAGCTCTCTAACCAATTTTTGTTTATATAAGATAGTATTTATGAAAATATTATAGAACAAATATATTTATCTACATATGGAGGTCTTTTATGTATATAAATAAACCTTAGTTACTCGTTTCGCTTCAACCAGTAATTCGTAAAGAATGTTATAATTATACTCATAAATTCTTTGGCGTGGGAGACTCACACAAACATGCCCATGCAGATTTAAACTTTCCCTAGTCATTTATTGTAAAAACTTTCTTTGCAGTATTGTGTGATATTTTCATCAATATGATACCTGAATAAATACTTCAAAGCATCCGAAAATACTTTAACATATATTTTAATTAAAGCAAGATCTCTATTTGTTATTATGACGCGTAGGGGTGTTCAAAAAATCCGATATCCGAAACTATCCGAAATTCGATCCGTATCCGAATCCGAATAAATCAATCCGAATCCTTATTCGGATATTCGGATCGGATCTCATCCGAATCCGAATTCCTTATTTGGATTTCAGATCAGATTTCGGACATTACAATTTTTTTATTCGGGTTATTCGGATTATTCGGATATCCAAATAATCCAAATAAGACTTCAACTATATTTTTAGCCCATAACTCATTATTGAACTATCTATTATGTTTTCAACTCAATACACATGAATATTTACATATTATAGTCAAAATCTTAAATAATTATGCAATAATTGACCATCGTTCTAAATTATAGATTCTAATCTTCGTGTTTCATACAATTACCTATTATGTTTTAAATTTGAATCTGCGTACGATTCATTTTTTATAGTTTTATATCTTTTATTGTGAGTTCCAACTTATAAAATATTAAAAATTAAAAAATTAGCAAAAAAAAAACAAAAAAAATTATATGGTTTATTCGGATTAATCAGATAAATTCGGATTATTCGGATATTATCCGAATCCGATCCGAATTGAATTCGGATAGATTCGGATCGGATAGAAAATTACTTATTCAGATCGGATTGGATATCGGATAGGGTCCTGAAATTTTCAAATCCGAATAATCCGATCCGAATAATCCGAATAATCCGTTATCCGATCTGATGAACACCCCTGAATTGACGCGTGACTTCATACACCTGTGTAACATATCTTTTAGTCAGTAAAGTACCCATTCAAAATTATCTTCCCATTATTTGCTAATAAATGCATGACCAACACAAAATATCTTGTGTGTCAATGTAACACCAACAATCCGAACAAATAGAAATTTGTACATTTTGGTATTGTATGCGACATCTATCATCCACATGCAGGAATGCAAGTCAAGTGTCGTATGATTTTGGATGACAAAAAGGATCTCTTATACGACTTTGTAGCGGGATCTTCTCGGGTGTAATAATCATACCCTTTAGAAGAAAATGGTTTTCTAAAACTTGAATTGGTGTTACATCGACTTTCTTTTCATTTTTTATCTTCTATTGGGAATTGTATACATCTCTAGTGACGGATACGTTGTTAGGGTTTTTCTTTTTTTTAAAGCTGATAATATGTTATGAGGCTCCATATTATAATCAGTAAGCTATTCTACCGGATTGCATTCGTTTAGCAGGAACTTCTCACCTCTAATTTTCAAGAACGACATTTATTGTCATATATCCCTAATAGTTTAAAAGGACATCCGACTTTTTTGCTACAAGATCGTCTAAGTGTTTCTTTACTCTTGTGTTTGCCACCACGATCATAGATAAGGCATACCTTTATAAACCGACCTTCTCTTTTGTTGAATTTTGTGTAACAATAAGGTAACCTTGATCACGTCTCCTACTGACAGCCTAACAGACTAAATCATCCAGTGATAAAAATTCTTGTGACCTTTCAAATTCTACTTTGGTGTTTTGATTTTCATCACTCGACAGAAAGTTTATATTACTTTGTTACGGTTCGTAACTTGATTCACCACGAAAGACAAACTCTTCACAATTTTGTTGTAGATTAGAAAATGATTTATCATCGGGAACATACGATTGATATAAATCTGGCAGACGTGTCTCTTGAGAAGATTAAACGTACGCATCCTCTTGATTGCTATCCACCACATACGAAACGTTTAAGTATTCTGAAGAATATTCACCAAAGAATAGTTACTATCCCAAAATGACATAGCGAACGGATGAAAACATATGAAATTTTATGAGAAACAAAGGTTTGAGTTTTCACAAGTTTGAAAGACCGAATGCGTTTATATATTTGAAAATGAATGTTGCTTCTCGTCAATAATTGAAACCAAACTCTCATGTACAACCTATATGTGGTGTGTAGACCCATACGTCACGTATAGGATGTTCGTATGACAGGTATACATGGCATATGGGCCCATACACAATGTATAACTTTGCCACGTATGCCACGTATGGTACTATACACAACGTATAATCGTACTACATAAAAACCGTTTTATAGACGTCTAACACCTATACACAACGTATGGGCCTATACATAACATATAGGTCTCGGATGTACTATAAAAACCGTTTGTACATGGCAATCTTATACAAGGCATATGGTACTATACAACATGTGTGGTTTTTTTAAAGAAATAGGATTATTTGGTTCAATTATTAGGTAAACTATAATTGTCACTTTATTTATATACTTAATTACGTACGCATAAATGTCTTGAGTACTTGATAATCATTTCAACTAACTCAGGTTCCATGATAGTAGATTGTTATGATAAATTAATCTTGAAAAATATTCAAGTTGAAACGATTCTTAGGTATTCAATTAAGATATATGTATATATGTATGTAAATCCTTAGTGAAATAAGTATAAAATGTTTACTGACAAAATTATGTGCTCAGAAGAAAATATTGAACCATATAACACTAATTTCTTCCGATAATATGTTTTGAGAAGATTGAATGTATGATTACTGTCCATCACGGATGATTATATTTGAGATTTCATACTATTAGGAAGTTTATATTTTCATGAAACTGAAAGTATCAAACATTAGTTACGGAGAAAATGAATGAATTTTGAATGCAATTATATTTTCACGTGAATGCAATTATATATTACTGAAAGGAATTTTGCATTACGTCAAATAATTCGAAATCAAACATTTCAAAGTTAATAAAGCAGACTATACGCGTCGTATATGTCCATACGCCATGTATAGAGCTGTGACGTATACGTTTTTAAGAAAATGTTTATTTTAAAAATAAAATATAGCAATACTATACTCAAATTAAAAACAATAATAATAAATGCTCTAGTTTATGTTGTAATTCTTTTTAAAATATAATGTCGTATAAAATGGTTATATGTGTTTAAAGAACCATAGGAGTTTGAAAGAAAAATTGTAGGCTATTTTTAAATTTTAAGATTTACACTAAAAGGATGATGCAAACCAAAGTAAGCAGAGATCTCTCATCATGCATGCATGCATGAAGTACAAAGAAAATTTACTTTGGAAGTTTTACACAACTCAGAAAATTATGCTAAGTAAAATCTTCCGAAGCCAAATGACCATATCTTCTAAAGCCAAAGATGAAGTCTTCCGAAGTGTTAGAGAATCGTCTTCCGAAGCCAAATGATGATTTCTTTTGAAGCTCGAGAAGACATGGTTTCTCTAATAATCTTTTGGCAAAAGCTGAGCTACTTTCCGCAATCATCTTTGAACACTTACCAACTTAGATGAGTTGGTGAAAATGCCCATACTTTTGTCAACTATAGATTAAGGTCATTGGCCTATAACTTTCTATTTGTGTACTTTTTATCATTTTTGTAGTATATTAGGATGTGAGCTATGGCATGTCATAGTCACAAGTCAAAAGACAATTTGTCTTTTGACTATACATTGATCTTGTTGTCTAAATTAGTGTTTTCAGCTGACTTTCAAAGTATAACCGACTGTAGGATATAGTATAAGGTGTTTCAAGTACTTGTCTTTATTTTTATGCTTTGTAACACTTGTAATAAAACTTGAAAGCAATACACAACATTTTTAAAAACCAAATACTATCTTGTTCTTGTTCTTAGTTTTGTCTTATATTTACTTGTGTTTTTAGTATCATCAATATAAACCTGACTTCCTATTTGATTAGTTAAGTGTTCTAAGTCTCTTCTCAGTGTGAAACTGTTGCATTGACCTCCTTCGACGGTCCTGCGTAAATCTACCCCTTCACTCCGTGTTCCACGCGTGATTATTCATTTTTAATCTGAACCGTTCATCATTTAGATCAGCAGTTTATATGACACTGCACACTTCGCACGATTTTATAACTTTGTATAATATACTTTCTTTACATATGTAACCCATGCACTAGAGCTGGATCTTATGCATCACTTATCATGTCTTATTTTTATCTAATTCGTATACATGACTTGCAATTTATAATATTGGGCATATTATTTTGTTGTATAGTACAACTGAAAATGAGGAGAAATAGAGTGAGGTTAATACCTCACATCTTTAAAATTATGCTATATTACAACATTCATAGCTCATTCCTTATTTTTAGTTGATGCTATATATTATATGGGATAGTTGTGAGTAGTTGTGAGTAAAATGAAAAGAAAATTTATAGGGGTTGTACTGTGTTTTCTCAATAGAGTTGTGAAACACGATACAACCCCCATAAATTTTATAATTTTTTGAAAGTGGTTGTGAATTGATGATAGAAAAGATAATGATAAAGATAAGTAAAAATATTATTTAATTGAAAATAATAAAAAAATAATTATTCTTAATATAATTATAAATATAAGGATGAGGGATGAATTATGAATACTCTAACAAAGTTTAAAATTACACTAAAAAATAATGTGAAGTTGGTTACATATTTTTTTCTTATGAGAAAACACTCCTCAATGAGACAATGTAGTCAAGTCAATAGCAGCCAGAGCAAAAAATAAGGTCATTCGATATAGACCCCTAATCTGATCCTATCATAGTCCAACGTAAGTTTACTTCACATCATCTCAAATGAGACTAATACCTAACATCTTTTAAACTAAAAACAATACATCTTTACTATCAGACCCCAAGTTCTCATGTTAGTTTGAAAAGTTAATCGAGAAAAAAATGACAAATACCATAAAACACCAACATAATTTCAAGTTTTTCTCACAAAAGCACCTGTATAATATTTTGCACTTAAAGACCAACATATACTTTATGTTGTCTCATAAAAATCCCTGAACAGTTTTTGCACACGAATAACCAACATAATTTCAGTTTTTTCACATAAAAATCCCACAATAACTTAAACAAGTTGAGCTTTAGCTCTCACAACTTAAATGTGTAAATAATTATTGAAAGATTTTTATGTGAAAAAAAATATGTTGGTTTTTTATGTGCAAAAACTATTGAGTGAATTTTATGAGATAAAATAAAAAGTATGTTGGTATTTTACGTATAAAAAATTGTATTGGAACTTTTGTGATAAAAAACCGAGAGTATGTTAGTTTTTTTTTATGATATTTACCCAAATAAAAACATAATTCGGTAGTGGTGTAGAATCCAGACTAAGGCTTCCACTTTGACCAATATCATGGATTAGACCAAGTGGGGCCTTTTGAATCGATAGATCGCAATAAGGATTTCAAATAAAGAAATTGCTAATAGTATTTGTAATTTTTTTATATTAATCTGTTTGTCAATCGGTAATCTCATGGCCTCTCAAATAATATGTTGTGGGTTCAAGAATACAAGTCTTACATGGGGCAAAACTGTTATTGGTTGAAGTGGTTGGTTTTTTCCAGTTATAAGTTTTTTTATTAGTAGGTCGGTAATGCGGTCACGACTGAAAAATGAATAGACGAACAACATAACCATCTGTCATTTGATGTAGGGTAATATAATTGCCACTAAATAAATATTTTGTTAGTTTAATACAATAATTTAAAAATAATTATTAAAACCAATAGGTTCAACTATATGCACATCTTGTTATTAGTTTAATACAATAATTTAAAAATAATTATTAAAACCAATAGGTTCAACTATATGTACATCTTGCTCAACAGGCGTAGCTTGGAGTGAGAGTGTAGCGGGGGTGCCTTTCCAAGCCACATAGCCGTAGTGTAGTAGGGGAGGAATCGTGCGTACGCGTGTGTGCGCACACACACACGCATACGCACACACGTACACGCGTACGCATACGCGTACACACGCACACACGCACGTGCACATGACGTGCATGCGCACAAACTAAAACTAATTCTATGGCACCTACAGGACCTTAGAACACCTGTTTAGCATACTTCATGGGTGATAACACATTTAATACAAAAACATGCGTTTCTCTGTACATAGCTTTCTTTCAACCCCATAAAACACTAACTGCAATAACAAACAAGAACACTAACCGCAGGAAAGACAATAAAACATCCATAGACCTGACCTGATATCGTTTGTCCAAAAATAAAAAGTTGGTTTTTAGTAGTAGTTCATGAGACCTCGAATTCCCACGTTCCAACTTGCATTATGCCAACAAGTCCCACCCCCAACTCTAGTATTAACAAACAAAAATAGACTTCACACGGCCAAAGTTTTAAAAATATATTGTCATTTGTTATTATATTATACATCTTTTTCAAATTCTTAAATTTTCTTTTAATTTGTTTTCATAAAATAAAAAGCTTTTTGTAAGGCCCCGTTCCCGAGACGCTTACAGCTGGTCGATCATCGCGCATAAAACATTTATTTACATTCGTATTTCATAAAACCGCAGCAGAACACTAAAATAATCTTTCATTTCCATGTAAATGCTTTTGCAAGTTAATACAACATTCATTACAAAACAGCTTGTTCGCATTACAATGCAAAAACATTAATCAAAAGAATGTCATCCCAAAAGAGCCGAGTAACCGCCCGTACCATCCTCAGCAATCATTACCTGCCAACTGGAAACACATCAAAGTCAGCGTTGCTGAGTGAGTTCTAGTTTTATAATAAAACATACTTTTCTATCGTTAAAACCGTTC